>OZ004725.1:63248968-63509779 GCA_963924685.1 Dexiosoma caninum
TAATTTTTCGTATTATTGTTTTGTTCTTGTGTCCTATGTGGCGTGGATATATGGTGGGGACAAATATGAAGTGATGCTGAGCGTATTTATTTTTTTGTTGGTTTTTGCATTCTGCTTAATTTCTCTCTTCCTATCTTATGAATTTGTTCTTCTGTCCTATGTGGCGTGGAGATTTCGCAGAGAGGAATATTAAATTGTATTGTATTCGATTTGTTGGTTTTGGTATGCTGCTTGAACTCCCTGTTCTTATCTTATCGATTTGCTCTGCCGCTATATCTGGCAGTGAAGATATGGACAGAGAGAAATATTAACTGCAGCTTACAGTATGTAGTTTTATGATGCTTTGGTTTGCTGTTCCCATTAACTGTTGGTATCTTATCGATTTGTTCTGCCGCTATATGTGGCAGTGGAGATGAACTTCAGTTCGTATGAGGAATCAACACATTATGAAAGTCGTTTGGAAAATAAAACACAAAGTTGGAAATAAACATTTTTGCGACACCATTCTGCCGTTATTTCCGATGTTTGAAATAAAAATTATATGTGTAGGCAGGCTGTTATAACGTGTAAACTAATTAAAAATTGTTATTTTATTCATTCATTTTATTCAAAAGTAGCTAATCACCCTTATCGTGTTTAGCGTATTTCGACTACGCCTAGTATTAGATTACATAAAATTGCAAAACTTTTCATTATTCTATTACAAGCCGTACTCGAAAAATGCCAGTCACGACAATGCTGAATATAAATGACCATAATCACAATATTTTTATAATAATATACATATGTATGCATATGTATAATTTGTCTAAAAAATATAGGGGCAGTTATTAAGTACTCATATATAGCTCAATCTTTTTTATATTGTTGTCCCTTTTATTTTGTCCTTAGTTTTTTTTTTAATTTTTCGGGGTGAAAACTAATAAAAATAATTCCATTTCAATATTTTGGCGCAATTTTATCATATTTGGGGCTTTCTGAGCCAAAATATTTAAATTTAAAGAAAAAACTGTGTTTGCTTCTTGTGTATGTGCGTTTATAAGCATAACATAAGTGAAAAAAGGTATTTTGTTTGTGACAGGCAGAGATAAAAAATAGTGAAAAAATGTAAGCACAATAAACTAATATTTAAAGAAAAGCTCAACATTTTATATTTATAATTTATGTTGTTTTAATAACAGAAATGGAAGCTGGGAAATGGGAATTACAGGAGTGGATAAAATCCATCGTTTGCTAAAAGATGCAAAAAGGTAAGTCTTTACTTTGTGTTAAATTTTAGTTTACAAGTTGGATACCGATACGCTTCACCAAATGGCAGAAAAAATGTCCCATATTGGTATAATTTCAAATGAAAATATTTTCCTATATACATACTTAAAATTGTTTCCTGTATGTTATAAGAAACACGGGATTCCTTGTCATATACATACATATGTACATATGTACATTCATACATATTTTTATTCATTCATATTTATTTTATTATTAAAAGATCAAAAAAAATCAATATTATTTATTTCTTTTTGTGATTTTAAGTAATAAATAAATTTGTTTTCTATTTTCATATACTATTGTCGATGAACGTGTTAAAGATTAAAAGAACATACAAAGGATTATACTCTGTGATATTAATTTTTATGCGGAAGTGCATAATAAAAGTGTTAAATAATTTATAGTAAAATTGAAAGAAATTTAGAGTGCAGCAAAACGGACTAATTTCATTAGTAAGAATAAATGTATAAAAAGTGAATTTATTCATATTTTGGGAACATAATTATTTCCATGTTTATTGGGCGTGAACACCCTAGTTAGTGTTTTGTAAAAATATCTCGATATAGTGTTGGCAACACCAAATACTGCTCAACGTAACTTTGGCATGGTTATCTCACTTCTACAATAAAACTCGAAAACAAACGCATTTTGCTGGTACAATCATTCAGAACTATGTCAAATTCTCTTAATATTATCACTACGATAAGAGTAAGGTTTCAAATTCAGTTGTAGCTGTGTGTAGAAATAAAAGAGGGATATGTGTTTGCATATGTCCCCGTCCATACTGTTGAGTTTTTGCTGCAAAAGTTTTTTGAATTCTCTTTTGAAACTGCAGCAGTGTCCATACATGAATCTTTTGCTTCATGTTTAGTATTTTTTATTCCCCCCTTCTATCTTCTTTTTTTAATTCTTTTTGACATTTCTTAATACCGAATATAAATATAAAATAAGTACCCTGTGATAAGTGTGAATATTTTTTTTTGGATAGACATTTGAAGCACAAGGTATAATTTGAAGCAAAATGGACGCTAAGAAGAAAAATTATATAATAATTTTTATATAATTTTATAATTTTTTTTTTTGAATTTTTGATTATATTTCACAAAAAATTAACAATAAAACAGGGTAGCTATTATTATGATAGATGTTAACAGTATACCAAACGAAAAAAAAATGCAAATAAGAAATTCAACAAAAACTGCATGTACACTTCTACTCCTCTTCCCCTTCTCATCGACAAACTCAAAAGTTTTGCAGCATATGCTTCACAGTATGGACGGGGACTATATAAAGATATACTTACGCTAATTCATGCAGTTCATGCACATACTTTGACACTTATCTGTATTGTCAACATTAAGAATAGAGAATAGATTATTTTACATACTTTGATACCATTTGTTGATGCCTTGTTTGTGCCATAAAGTATCAGAAAAATATTTTCAGTCAATATTTATGTAAGCACAAATAATACATTTCTTTTAATAAAACGCCGATTGATTGAAAACAATTGTTAACAATGAAAACTGGTAAATAAATGTGTTTATATAGAATTTTGACATTTTATATATGTAAAGCAGAGAAAATATAACAACCTGACGAAGTAATGCCACCTGCTACTACTCCATGTTTTTGTAATTGTAAAATTACAGGCATTGTAGTCGTGGCTATTTGTGTGACGGCCATATTTTTAATATGTGTACTCTAACTGGAACTTTTAAATTCACGTGTTTAAAATTCCTGGCTGCCAGATAAAATTCTCCAAAAATCGTCACAATCCCGATAAATTATGAAAAAAAAATCGTCATTTCAGCTTTAAAAAATCGAACAATGGAAAATGTATATTTTAAAAACATTATTTTTATATTCATTAAGAAGCAATCAAAAAATAACAACAACTCATCATTCATAACAATACATACAAACATAGTATATTAATTTACGCGGAGATCAATATATGATTACATATCACACTTGTGCAATAATAGAGCATTAATTAAAATTTTAAAAGTTTTTAATATGAAAGTAAAAAACATTATCATTTTAAATAGGAAGTATGTATATAAAAGATTAATTTAAATAAAAAATTTTATTAATAAAGACTTGGCAGCATTACGCCAAATTTTTACAATGGGTATATATGAATACTAAATGTTGATTTCTTATAAAAACGAAAACAAATGAACCCATATATTGTATTGTTTCATTAGTGGGATATATGACAAAGTATCTATGCACATATGTGTGTATGTATATACCTTATGTAATGTAAAGTAGCTGCAAACTTTTCAAAAAAGTTTCAATTCGTACAATACAGATTAAATATTTTTACCACCAATATACATTTGTAGTTAAATTGCTGCACTTAAAAGACATTTCTTCTTCGTCTGCATAACAGGCTGAACTTTTTCATTTTCATAACAGTGGAAATAATCGTAATTTCAAGTAAAAAATCGTCGTCGCCATTTTGCTATTTGAGGGACCTAAAATCGTCAAATCTGGTAGCTCTGTGTACGAAATACATTAAAAGCAGTTAAAACAGCTGACGTTCACAGTAGCTACTGATTTCAGCCGTAAAGCAGCTCTGCTTTGAAGAAAAACTCACGCGTCATCGTAATTATTATTTAAGTGCTGTCAGGGCTGTTTTTGTTGTTTCGCCTTCGAGAGAATTGCGTCTCACTCGCACTTGTTAAAGGATTTGCCTAAATGAAAATTACCGAACAGCCAACTTTGCAGAATGCATAAATATGTATAGATTTGCTATTAATAATTTATTAACAAGATTTAAAATTTATAAAGTGCATGCGGTAGCAGCCTTATTGGAAATTGGCCAAGACTATACAAGTGGTTGAAAAAAATTCCAGCTGGTTAACCTGTGCTTTTTATTCACGACAACATAGTTTTAAGAATATCAAATTATTTAATACTTCCTCTAGTCAAATAGTGATTTCCTTTCTGAACAAGAATGTTGCCCTTTCGATGCATAACATTTTCTACAATTTACCCATACCTTTAAAGAGTGGTAAATTTTTTATTGCCACAATTGTGCAATGTATTTGAAACTTAATTTAACGTTTCACTGTTCCTACGGATTTTACTGTAATTTTATCAATAATAATAATTATCTATACATCTCCCGACATAACAAATACAATTACAAGAATACAAGTTCTTATTTGTATAAAAAGATATATAACAAAGATGTGAAAAAGGTCAGAAAGGAAAACGCTAGCAATAAATTCCTAAAATTTTTTAAAATATAATATAAATATGTATATATATTTATCTATGTTTGATATATAGTTTAGTTAGTCTATATGAACATTTCATTTGATGCTAATACCAAACTTTTCAGTAGACCTTTAACCAAATTTTAAATTAAAAGGTTTAGAAAAATTAAAGAGATTTAAATCAAATAATAAATCTTTTTTGTATAAAGAAAATTTTTAAAGAAGTTATTTGGTTTGTTTTGTTTGTATATTTCGAATTCTCAAATATTTTTTTTGGGAGTTGTTGTATGAACATGTGAAACTTCTTAGCTTTCTCCAAAAATTTGTTTAAAGATCTACTGAAGCTTTGGTATTAGCACCAAATGAAATGTGCATATAGACCAACTAAACCAGAAAAATAATCGTAATTTATTTTTACTAACGTTTAATAATTGAAAGAATTATTACATAATAAATATTGAAATCATTTCATGTTGTAAAATAGTGCGAAGTACCCTCTTTGTATTCAAGCCGATTTTTTGTATCAGCCAAATAAAAAACGGCTAGCGGATTCATTCCCGTCTTTAGCCGGCTTTGAGCCGCCGGCGCGTATTTTTTCGTTAGCCGCCGATCGAACTAGCTCGGCGCAGGGTTCTGCATCATGGTACCACAGAAGACACAGTGTACTGAGCATAAACATATATTCTGTGGTACTGAGCGAACGCGAACAGAAAGTGACATAATTTTGATTTGCCGTTTCTCGCACAGCAACTAATTTGTTCTCCTTTATTTTGCTTCTTAAGCTTCGTACAGACGATGCAAACAATTTGCAGCGAATGTTTGCACAACTGTTCAGACCAATGCAAATATTGCATGCAAATTTCTTGCTCCAATCAGTTTTCGATTTGCATGATTGTTGCGTGCAATATATTGCTTTGGAGTTCACATTTGTTTTCAGTTTCTATGTGCAAGACAATAAATAAAGACGTGTTAAAATTATGTCGGCTCAAAAACCACGAATTGCTGCAATTGCTGTATTAGCACTTGTAATTAAACGTAAAAAACAAAGAAGTTTGGAGTCGGTAAAAAAACGAAAGTACTGGGTGAGAGAGTGGATTTCGAAAAGAAATGAAAAAGGCGTTCATGCTAACCTTTTAAAAGAACTAGAAAATGAGGATGAAGCAAGCTATTTCAATTTTTTCCGGATGTCCGTCAATGATTTTAACTTTTTATTAGGAAAAGTTAAATTTTTTATAACTAAAAATGACACTGTAATGCGCCCTGCGATTCCACCAAATGAGCGATTAGCCCTGACATTACGTTTTTTAACTACTGGTATGTATATAAAATAATAAACATTTTGATAAACTTTTCCAGTTTATTCTTATTTCAATATTTTACAGGTGATTCATATCATTCTCTGATGTATCTTTTTCGCATCCCGTTGAGTACGGTGTCAAGCATTGTGCCTGAATGTTGCCGCGCTGTGTATAAATGCCTGAAACGGGAATATCTTAAAGTAAATAAAAACAGTCATATATATATTTTACTCACCATCAGAAATGTTAAGAACTGGAGAATTGGTAGACGAGTATACGAGATTTGAATTAGAGGTAGAGCAAGAAAAAGTACCCTCATTTTCCATTTCCGATACTTCTAAGATAGCTCTTTGAATTTTCCTCCGAAGTAAAAGTATATTTTGGTGTGACTTCAACAATCTGAGTTCAGATGCCACAAAGTCACCGAAAACTTGATGTTCATCAGCTGGTTTATCAATTAAAGCGGATGCTTTTTTAATTAATGCATCCTCATCCTTAAATTGCACGTCATCACGTTTTCTTTTGTTTGTTTTTGATGTCCCCGGTGCCTCTTGTGTTGGTGTTGATGGATTAGTTGCTGGTGACGCTTCAGATAAAATTGAATCAACGGCGCTTTCATTTAGAGCCTGAATACATAAAATTTTTATAATTTATATAGTTTATAATTTATAAGTGCATTGTTATTTTCTTATTTTAGATTCCTAGTTCAACAAATGAGTGGCTTGAAATTTCATCCGATTTTGAAAATATGTGGAACTTTCCCCATTGCATCGGAGCTTTAGACGGAAAGCACGTGGTTATGAAAGCTCCATCTAACAGTGGCAGCACCTACTTTAATTATAAGGGCACGCACAGTGTCGTTCTAATGGTGTTAGCAGATGCACAATATAAAATTATTTATTTCGATGTAGGAGGCAAAGGGCGGATATCCGATGGCGGAATTTTCAATGCATGTACTCTATCAAAGGCACTGCAAAATGATCAACTACATGTTCCTGAGGAGCAGCCACTTGCCGGCCGAAATTGCAAGGTACCTTATGTTATTGTAGCAGATGATGCTTTTGCCTTAAAAAGATATATAATGAAACCATATCCGTTTAAAAATCAACCGGCTCCAAATCGGGTTTTTAACTACCGTCTTTCGAGAGCAAGAAGAGTGGTAGAAAATGTTTTTGGTATAATGGCAAGTAGGTTCCGAGTATTAAGGAAACCTTTAGAACTGGGGCCAGAAAAAACTATCGATGTAGTCTGCAATTTGTGCATTACACAACTGGTTGATGTCCAAAAAGGAATCAAAAAAAATATATGCTCCCAGTGAAACGTTCGACAATGAGGTTGATGGACAACTGATTTCAGGTAGTTGGCGTAACGAGCTTGTGTTGGAAGGCAACTGTTTACCACTTCACAGAAATACACAAAACTGTACCGAAGCAAAAGATATTCGTGAAGAGTTTAAACGTTTTTTTGTTTCGCCTGATGGTGAAGTTTCATGGCAATATAAGTATCTATAAAATAAATATACACATTTTGATTTAAATTTTAGTACTTACCAAATTTTGAATTTTATAATTTGTTTCTTTATCATTAATAATAAAGTTCAACGCATTAAAAAACTCCCATTTGCTGGTAAAGTTTTCCGAGGTACCTTGGCCACTCTTTTTTTTGTTTTACTCGGCGGAGCTCTTGCATATACTGGGTGCGCAAATTATAAATTTTCGTTTTTTTTTTTTTTATCTAGGACCAGCACTCAGGAGATGACTCCTACACATGCGAAGCATTGTGCTGGGAACTATAGGAAAGGGATAGTAGGAGAAACGACAGGAGTGAAGCTTAATAAGTATTTTGCAGCTCTGCGCACGTTCTTTTTGTTTTTATACTCTTAGCAGTGCTGAAGCTTCGGTTTAGTAGCCATTTTTATTATTATTTTACTTCGCCGGTGCTACACAATACCGACGAAGGAGGGCGTTCTGATGTGATTGTGCATTGCTATCAGCTGAAGCCGTTTTGTTCAGTGACCAGTGACTATGCCTTCGCCACTGAAAGCTTCCGATAACAACTGACACACTAATGCACATCAGAAAAATGCGAGATGTTTATTATTTTAAAAATTTTTTGTCTGAAACTGGGGTTGAACCCAGGTCTTTTTTTTTTTGGTTGTGTAGTCAACGTGCAGACTACCATCCATTGTGCCATCGCCACCCTCTTGAATTTAATTTTTTAGCAATTTCAATGTACGCACTTTGTTTTTATAGTCTGGTGAAGACACATCCCACAGGACGGAGTAACTCTCATACTCTTCTATTAATTTTTTTGTCAAATCCCGATCCCACATATTAATGATGTGTTCTTGTTTGCAGCAATAATACAACTGCTTGCAAACAGCGCATGCAATCAAAAGTTCGGGAAAGTACCGTATTCAGACGATGAGCAAAAAATATTGCGGCAAACAGTTATTGCAAACTTTGTTTTTGCAGCAAAATGTTTTCCTGACTGTTCATACACGCAAATTTGTTTGCAGCAATCAACTTGCTGCAAATTGTTTGCATCGTCTGTACGAAGCTTTACACAAGAATGATAGAAATAGAGATTAATTTCTTCGCATGCTGGTCAAATGACGTTGCGAAACCATCGGACATTTTCATGACAAATTTTTTTTATTTTAAATTTTTTAGATTTGTTTTGTTTCTTTTGATTCATTTTAAATAAAAACACACATTTAAATTTTATTCCATCTGTATATTTCATCATTGAGATCTATTAAAAATACAATTATGTTTTCATTTTATAATTTATTTCCATTTTCAAAATATTTTAAATTTATTACCTGTGTATGACTTTGTTTATACCGCAATGAAAATTAAATTTTTTCAATATAATATACATATAAATTAAATTAAACGTAAAATAGTATAATATAATCAATTTAAATTCGATATTAAATTACAGTATGTATTCTTTTCAAATCACTTTTTTCTTTGCATATATATTTTTCATATTTTAAAATTTGGTCAAGTACATGAAGTTGCAGTTTAAATTTATTTTGTTATGTTTTAAGAATTTTTGTTTTTATCTATTAATTACATTAGAAATAGTCAAATATTCAAAGAATATATAAAATTAAAGTCCCGATTATTGTTACAATACATAAATGTTGTGTTGTTTTGGCTAGAACAAAACACTAATCTTTTTTGCGATTATGGTTTACAACAGCTAGGTGTTGTTTATGTCACAGAGTTGCAATGTAATTCTAGTACATATTTCCATCAAAAAGCATACATGCACGCAAACTAATGTCAAGATAAAAAACTAAGAATTAATAAACGGATTCTTCGTCAGAAATAAATAAGACAAAAAGAATTATGGATATTAACGTTGATCTATATTTTTTCTACATATTTATTGCTTTAATTTACCGCAAACATAACATTCAAAAATAATATACATACTTTAACAAAAAACTTTAAAATCTATTCATGTAAAAAGAGAAAAAATCACAAAAATTTATATAAACTAAAAACAAAACAAATCTTAAGACTCGATAAAAAGTATATATAATATAAATACCTATACAAGGGTGCCCCGGCTGTCTAGTGAGTAGTGGGTTACTTTATCAGTTGGGGTTCTAGGTTCGATTCCCAGTAGAGACTCTGGTCTGTATCATTACACCACTTGAAAATTTTTTCACAATGGGACAATAAGAAATTGGACCCAAGTGTGATGGAACCTTTTTTACCTTTACATCCACCAACCTGCCGACCTAACCTAAATACCTAAACATAGTATATGGACATCACATTTCTCATCAGTTTTATTTCAAAATCTGGCCGTTTTTTATTTCTTAGTTTAATTAATTTGCTTTGCTAATTTTTATAAAAATTACTTTCTAAGCGTTTTAAGTTTTTTGAAATCTCCTCTAGATTTTTCGCCAGGACTTTTAATATTGCAAATCGTTCGTCCTCCCCTCTATTCTATTTCTAGTTCTATTTTTTGTTAAATGAGACTGTGTGCATTCAACAGAAAGTGAAATCTCAGGTTGAAATGTTGATTCCGCCCCATCGGTATCTTCCAGAGTTGTCGAGCCCTTTGCAAAAGCACTTGGGTTTACCTGTATTTGGATTGTCACAAGTTCCAATGGACTCAAGCTCAGTAGCTTAAAAACGTCTCCAATTTCTTTTAAAATTGGTTTTATAGTGAGTACATACATATGATTAAATATGAGTAATTTTAGGCAATACAATATAAATTACGTAATACATCTCATACCAATTCTTTGCCATTCTTTTGTAGTTTTAATTGGCGGACCTAATCCTTTCAATTGCTCGACAAATTGACCTCATTTCCCCTTGAGATGCATTTTGTTTTCTCCAAATGGCAGCTTGCCTGGGCCACTATCTGAATTAAATTTCATGAGGTCAATTAATTTTTCGATTTGTTTTTTATTTGTAATTTTGCTAAGAAATATTTATAATTAATTATTTTTTATTCTGTTTTTTAAATTTTACATGTATACTTACAAATTTTTCTTCATTTTCCTTTTTCAACTTCTAACGCTCACGAAACAACAGTTAATGAGCTGTTGTACGTTTTTGACAGTACTTACAACACATATATACACATGTTGTAAACCATAATCGCTGTTGTCAAACGCAAACAACTTAACCCATAACACTGCCGACAACAGTTTTAAACTATAATCGCATTTGCAAAAATACTACATTAAAATAACAACTGTTGTAAACCATAATTGTGCTCCAACTAACGTTTAAAATACGTATCAATTTCATTTAAAATATAATTTTAGTATATTATTTTATAAGTTTTTTTTTAGTTATTTATATTTTGCTAAATTTCCGCATTAAGCGATCTTCTGTTTTTTTATCTTGGACCACTACACAACAGATGACCCCTATACATGCGAGGCATTGTGATGGAACTAGAAGAAAGGGATAGTAGGAGAAATGGAGGTGAAGCTTCACTATCTTACAACTCTACTTTTTGCACATTCTTGGATTTTTTTATATCAGTGTTGTAGCGCCTCTGAAGTTAAGGAGACGTGTTAAATTTAAAAGCTTAATTTTTTAGGAGCTATTCTTAGTAACAAGTTTCTAACAAAGAGCCTGTAGCCTTGTCGTATCAGTATTTTTTTTACCTTCATTTCATCAAAACTTAAAACACATAGCATTTCCGTTTCTGACATTCATAATCTGCACACAATAATTTTACAACAGGCTTTAAAATACCGGCTTTTTAACAATCTGTGAGCTTTAGCACTTGTAGAGTACAAAGTGATTCAGTGGGCAATATCTTGTTCTGTTATATTGCCTTTTGTCACCGTTTTTAATTATTTTTATTTTTCCTTCAGTGAACAGACGTCTTAGTGGCTTCTCCAGATTTGCGTTTGAAAAACTCAACCTCTTAACTATTAGAAACAAATGTTTAATAGTAGTCTCAGATTGGATTTTTTGCGTTTTTAGTATTTCGTTCTTCTGGCGCAATGTATCTCTAAAAACGATTATAATTAAATTTTTGTGAACATTTTAAAAATGTATTGATATGTCGATTAACAAGAAAGAAAAAGGAAAAAAGTGAAAGAGAAAATACACAGCTTGACAACTATTTCAAGGGGTTTTCGTTCATGGAATTTATAGAATTGTTTAGAATTCGGTTCTATTCTGTTCTCTAATTAGTTATATATCTTAAGTCCCCGTCCATACTGTGAAACATTTGCTGCAAAAGTTTTGAGTTTGTCGATCAGAAGGGGATCTTTTGCTTCATGTTTACTATTTTTATTCCTCCCTTCTATCTTCTTTTTTTAATTTTTTTTGACATTTCTCAATACCGAATGTAAATATAAAAGAACTACCCTGTGATAGAAGGTGTGAATATTTTTTTTTGGATACACATTTGAAACACAAGGTATAATTTGAAGCAAAATGGACGCTAAGAAGAAAAATTATATAATAATTTTTATATAATTTTATATTTTTTTTTTAAATTTTTGATTATATTTCACAAAAAATTAACAATAAAACAGGGTAGCTATTATTATGATAGAAGTTAACAGTATGCCAAACGAAAAGAAATAAAATGAAACGTCAAATACACCTCATCTCAAAAGATGCAAATAAGAAATTCAACAAAAACTGCATGTACATGAAACAGCGTACATACTTCCACTCCTCTTCCCCTTCTCACCAACAAACTCAAAAGTTTTGCAGCATATGCTTCACAGTATGGACGGGGACTAATCATTAGACAATGGCTACTACCTAGTAGAATCTGCCTTGACTATGATACTGCTCTTGTTTTGATTCTAAATTCTCTCAATTTAGTTGCATTTTGTACTCAGCGTGTAGCTGGTGTTTTGTGTTTTGTGCGTATTTTTAACAAAAAGGAAGTTAATTGTTTATTTAAAAATTAGTTAGAAGCTCGAAAACCGTATCAAAAGAAATCATACAAAATGTGTAGATGTTTAGCCGGAAATGTTGCTTGCTGGTAAGTTTTTTAGTGATACTTCATATTTTATTAAATTAATTTATTGCATGTACTTATTTACTTACACTCCATATATGAAATATATTTACATATAGTAAATATCAATAATAGTCATTTATGTACTTTCAGTGAAATTAAAAAATGCGTATGCACGTTTGCCACATTTAACGATTTTGGGTACAAAAAATGCCATGTTAAGCAATTACAAGTTGAAAAAATTTTTTAGTATTTTTATATCGACTTTGAACTCGATCAGGATTTTGCTAACTTTGTCTTTTAATTCTTGTGTATGTCGAAAGCAAGTCAAAAATTGTAAACAATGCATAATAGTGAAAATATTTTTATTTTATTAACAATGCTCAAATATTTACAAAGTCGTAAGTTTTTTTAAATACATATACATATGTACATATGTACATATTAATAATTAAATGATAACGGACCTAATGAAGAAAAGCAAGATGCCGAAATTTTTTTTTTATCTGGGACGAGCACTCAGGAGATGACTGCTACGCATGCGAAGCATTGTGCTGGAACTATAGGCAAGGGATAGTAGCAGAAACGACAGGAGGTGAAGCTTAATTAATTATTTTACAGCTCTGCTTTCGAACGTTCTTTGTTTTTTGTTTATACTCGTAGCAGTGCTGAAGCTTCGGTTTAGTAGCCATTTTTATTATTATTTTACTTCGCCGGTGCTAAACAATACGGACGAAGGAGGGCGTTCTGATGCGATTGTGGATTGCTATCAGTTGAAGCCGGTATTGTTCAGTGACCAGTGACTATGCCTTCGCTACTGAAACCTTCAGATAACAACTGACGCACAAAGACACACTAATGGTGATTTCTTTTCTGAACAAATATGTTGCCCTTTCGATGGATAACATTTTCTACAGTTTGCCCACACCTTTAAAAAGTGATACATTTTTTACTGTCACAATGGTACAAAATATTTGAGATTTAATATTAATGTATACTTAGCGTTTCAGTGTTTCTACGGTTTTTAGCACCATTTTATCAATAAAAATCGTCAGCAACATTGTTTTCTAATCATCTGCTATTACCTAGAACAAACTGCAAAAACTTTAAACCGAAAATTTATCAAAAAAGTTTACATTGAAATAAATAATAAATTAAACAGAATCTTCTTCTAACAAAAGTCTGACGGACTAGTCAAAGTGAAGAGTATATTGATTCTCATAATTCTTATTTGTATAAAAAAGTACTTCACAAAGATGTAAAAAAGGTTAGTATATCACCCCGACTTGAGATTAGAGGGTCAAATATGTTGCATATTTTGCCAGTTATTTGTGCAACATATTTAGAAAGGAACGAAATAGCTTTTTTTAATGTTACATATTTTTTAGAATGGAACAGAAACAGTAACGAAATGTAGCATATATGTAACATTTTTGTCAGAAAAGAAAACGCCATAATGCACATCAGAAAAATGCGATATGTTTATTTTTATTTTAAAATTTTAGTCTGAAACTGAAGTTGAACCCATGTCTGTTTTTGGTAGTCAACGTGAAGACTACCATCCATCGTGCAATCGCTACCCTCTACTTCTGTACTCAACAGTTCTACTTCTGTAAATAAATTTTTTTATTGGTATTTGTTTGTAATGGTATATTAGGTGTGTTTTTTTACTCTAAAATAGGCGACCGCGGGCGCCCAATCTTACCACAAAGCGTTTTCTTTCACAAAAATTGGGTAAATGAGACACGTTTTGAGACAGTAATATTCTTGTTCTTCAGGCAAGAAAACGCCCGTACTTTTTCTTCAATCAGATGGTTTATAAGTAAACAATAATGAAATAAAATTTAAAGTTTCCCAAAAATGCAATGAACAAATAATAGTTAATTTTCTTTCATGGTTTAGTTAAAAATTATTTGGGGTTTCTTTAATTAACATGTATAAGCCAAATTATTGTGTTTTTATGGATGTATGCATGTGTGTAGATTTGTAATTGTACATGGTCATATACATTAGGTCTGTTTCAGCTGCGTAACAAAATTGCCCGAACTCGAACAAATATATTTTATTTATATATGATTCTAATTTTAAGATTGTGCTTTTTCCCTAAAAAATATGTGAATGTATTATCACATACTTTATGGTATTCTCATAAAATATTTTTTTCTATAAAAGCAAACTCAAAAATTGAGGAGGAAAGCATATCCATGTAGTACTATTTCGCTAATACTTAGCGCACCAGTGGACTTTTCTCAATTTTTGACTTCAAATTCAAGATTCTTAGGTTCAAAATGCAACTAATCAATCAAGGATTGAATATTCAAATTAAAAAAACAAAAAATTTATAAACAAAAACAACAATCCATTAGTTTACTTTTTTTATTACACATTTTTTTTTTGTCTGGCATCCTTATGAGCGAATAAACTTGTTTTGAGTAACTAAGACCGAATTTAATTCCAAATTGAAATTATCTATTATAAATATTGGATAAAGTTCATATTCATCTATTTTTATCACTACCTGGTGTGATTTCTCTTTTCCCTTTTTGTAGTACAATCGTTCGGTGTCAAGTAAATACTACAAACCGTGGTGTATAATTTTCTTTTCTTCATTTCTATATGCATAAGAAAATGGCGCCTGCTCATAAATGTAAAGCTATGTAGTAAAACTGTTTCTAAATCTGACCGGGCAATTGAATGTGATAAATGTAGAGTGTGGTCTCATATAGCCTGTGTCAACATTCCTGAGGACTTATATGAACAACTGGGTTCCAATGATAGTATCAGTTTCAAATGCAGTGGTGGCTGTGTAGGTCTTGTATCTAAAAGTGAAATCTCTACTCTGAAACTATGTTTTGCCGACTTCGAGAAAAAATTTATGAGTCAATTCAATACATATGCTGCTGAGATGAAACTTGAACTTGAACTTAAATTGTCCGAAAAGCTTAATACCTTATGTGCAGAAATAAGAAATGAACAACGAGTTGTTACTGACTCTTTAAAAGCATCCATTACTGAGTTACGTTCTGACATATCATCATCTAATACTAGCTTGAGATGTGATCTTCTACTATGCTCTGACCATGTGCTAATAATAAGCTGCAACGTGTCAATAACAGAGCTGATACTGTGATTACTGGTATTTTTTTTTTTTTTTTTTTTGATTACTGGTATGCCAATTGGTATTGATTGTTTGCTTGATCCTTTGTTAAAAATTTGATCACGCTACAACATATCCGCTGATGCAAGTGATATTAACCACTGCCTGTATATAAACAATGGTAAAGCTATTTTGGCGAAGTTTAATAATGTTCATATACGAGATAGACTCATGAAAGATTACTTTAAAGCCCCAAACTTAAAGCTAAGCGAAGTGGTTAAAACGGACATTTCTGCGAGGGTTTTTCTAAGCGACAATCTTACGCCTGCAGCTCACAAATTGTTTTTATTATGTCGATCTTTACGTAAAACGCAAACTATAAGTTGGTTTAAACTACTCAACAGGGATGAACCATTGGCTAAGATTAAACTTCCAGACGGACGGGAAAGAACAATTACTTTTCTACAAGGTTCTGAGCTGCGAAATTAACTTCCTATATAATATTTCACTAAGTGCATAATGGAATTTCCCAATTATTTACTTACTGAGCAATTATAACTTGATTGTTCAATTTATTAACTTAATAATTGCTTACTTTCTCATTATGCATACTTTTCCTTCATACGTTGTATATTTTTTTTTTTTTTTTTTTTTTTTTTTGCGTGTGAGGTAGGGTTGAAAATGCCTTCGCACTTACAGAGACCGTCGTCTTCTGCGTCGAGTGGTCGTATCGCCTGGCCTCCGTCAGAGGGAGGCCCGCTATGCAGCAGCGTATCGAGGTCCCTCTTCTTCCTCCGCAGAACGTATCCCACGTACTGTGCCACAGCGTCCCAATTGTCCTCACAATCGAGCATCCTCCCTATCACGGTGGCAGGAGCGAACAGAAATATCAAGATTTTTCGCCAAACTATCTAAACTAGAACTCATAAATCTAAAAGAATCTAAAAACGTATTTCAACTCCAGAATTCTTTTTCATCCGAATATAAACTGATATAGAAATATAGCGCTCTTTATTTTGTGGGATGACTTTTATGACACCATTTTTAATAGTAGCAAGATCTTTAAAAAATAAATGTGCATCGTATGCATTTAGATTATGGAAGATGACGGGTATGAATTTGGGTATTTTGTACATTAAATTGCACTCACTGTAAGCTGCACCACGATAATTACCTGTAAGAGGACAGTGATCTATAACCTTATCATTCTTCAAACTTTTCTTACAAATATGACAATTTTGTGCGTTATTGTAGGAATTTAATTCATCAGCAGATATATTCATTAGTTTTTCTTTACTTAGATGTTGTTCATAAATATAAAGACTGTCGTCAACTATTTTTCTAACGAATACTTCTGCTGAATCTTCTCCAAAGTATTGTCTATATAAGTTATTTTCTTCCTTAAAACTACACTTTACAAAATAACTAAATGCACACGGATTATGCTTTTAAATATTTATAGTATTCGTACCTGCACTTTCATCAATTTTTTCTAACATTGACTCGAATTCAGCATAAATAATAAAAGGCACGTCCACTTGCTTATTATAGTGTGTAAATTTTTAGAAAGCATCTTCATCAGCCGGCTATTTTGCGACTTTTCTCCCACAGCACTTTTTATGTTGTTGAAGTGTGATTTCATCATGGGTATAAAATAAGCAAGTGTTGCAAATAAAAATTTTTCCGTGATGCGATGTTATGCTGGATCGAATAAGCCTTAAAAGATAGTAATTTTAAATTATTTATTATTATATAAATATTTAATAAATGTAAATATATATAACTTACTTTGAGATGTTTTTGATAAGAACATAGTGAAAATTGTCTTCTGAGTGAAGCAAGAGCAAATTAATGTGAATTGCTTTTTCTTCTTTTGTGATGTAGTAAGGTGCAGTTAGTGATGCTCCATTATGACCAAACACATTCACACTCATACTATTTTGTTTTTCAAAAACTTTTAACTGCTTCAGAGGGAGTGGAGTGCAGCCCTTCAAAATTTAATACTCTACCACCAACAAAAATTGTATCATTTCTAATATTTTCTATATTGTAGTTATTACAATTTCTCATTTGCCTTGGATTTAGACTAGAATCACCACACAAAGCTGCAATTAAACACCATTTGAAACAATATATGTCATTCTTCTCAATGTTTACACAACCACCATTTTTGGCTATGGTTTTCGGTAGTGGATGAGCCTCTTATTATTGATGCTTTCTTTACATTTAAATCTAAATACTTTATACTAATAAGAGTCCAACCGCTGTCTCTTTCCTGGAATTCATCCATTTTTACACTTATTTCCTCTGCATGTTTCTTATAGAATTCATCAACATCATCAGCAATGGTGAGCAATGTCATTTTTGATATATGTACCATAGGTGTTACACACATATCATCATTGACCAATTTCATGTAGTCGCAAGTTAGTTCCATATTAAATTTCAGTGTAGTATGTTTCTGACTGCACTCTTTTAATTGGTTGATTATACATCGCATTGCATTTTTTAAAAACTCACCAGGAAAGAGGATGTCTTCACTTTTGTTGTGAAAGCGATACGATTCAATCCTTCCACTAAAATGGGTATACCTCCTAGTCAGATCATCATTAATAATGACTTCAGGGAAACAATTTCTTTTATGTTTATGAGTTCTAAGATGAGTATCCCATGATGAGGATGGTATCATTTCATTGCAAGCCTGACAATGATTTAATAAATTCCCTATCGAGGTATGCGCCAATGCATCACCATTGGAGTGTACCATACTCGACATGTGTGTTCATATGCGCATTCACTTGTTTTACACAAAAATAATTTTCCACAAATAGTGCAATGCAGTTTCTTATGCACATTTAGCATGTTTTTGCTAAAAGAAACATTGCATATATTGCATGTGTCATATTGTTCTTCGACACCATGCTCAGCCATATGTCCTTTGAGCTGATATTGCGTTTCAAAATATTTTTTGCATATCGAGCAATGAAGTTTCTGATGCACTCTCAAGATATTTCAATTAATGAAGGTGGTATCACAAATTGAACACTTTACTGGAGACATATTTTATTTATTATATTATTATTATTTCTATTATTATATTTATTTTTATTTATTATTTTTTTTTTTTTGCGAGATGTACCATGATGGGCAAGACGAGATGCTCAATAGAGTGGTGGCTGAATGCGAATTTAGGCTTCAACAATACCGGCTTCAGCTGATAGCAATCCACAATCACATCAGAACGCCCTCCTTCGTCGGTATTGTGTAGCACCGGCGAAGTAAAATAATAATAAAAATGGCTACTAAACCGAAGCTTCAGCACTGCTACGCGTATAAACAAAGAACGTGCGAAAGCAGAGCTGTAAAATAATTAATTAAGCTTCACCTCCTGTCGTTTCTTCTACTATTGCTTTCCTATAGTTCCAGCACAATGCCTCGCATGTGTAGGAGTCATCTCCTGAGTGCTGGTCCCAGATAAAAAAAAAAAAAAAGCATCAAACTATATCCGAAATAAAAACATTTTTCGAAGGATACAACAATTTGCTCATGAATGAGCATAAGGATGCCATCATCTTGCAGAAAGCACATGGTTGAGGAAAATGAAGATTTCGGGGTGGAAGAAGAAGAAGGTAAGGAGCACTTCTCTTGCTGTCCCTGGTACCACCCAGATTACCTTGAGGGACCGGACACCTGTCAGTGTACTATATACTATTTCAGGAAAATGAATACACTAAATTTAAGTACATTGTATTCATCTATTTATAATAATCAATAAAATGTAATTATACATATAAGTATATATATATATACATAGTGAGAAAATGTCTTTTGATTTAAAATTGTATAACAAAAATAAATTGAGGAAGGAAAATAAGAAATAAATAAATAAAATTTTCAAATTGCAAATGAATGAATTAATTTGTTTAGCAAGGAAAAGCATTCAGACTGATTTTAAAAATATCATTGATAATTGCAATAAGTCTGACCGAAGTGTAGGAAAACAAAAAAGAATTACTACAGCTATTCCAAGATGTCGTTGAACAAAATCAGTAAAAATAACAGAATGAATTTTTTTGAAAAATATTGATAAGCAAACAAAACATTAAGAGCATGCCCAATCATGTTATAAAACATCTATAGTAAGCATAATTGCAGAAAATCAGTAAAAGTAACAATGAATTTTTTGAAAAATATTGTTGAGCAAGCTAAAGCTGAAAAGCATGCACAATCATGTTTTAAAAGTTCTAGAGTAAGCATAATAGCAGAAAATCAGTAAAAATAACAGAATGAATTTTTTGAAAAATATTGTTGAGCAAGCTAAACCTAAAAAGCATGCACAATCATGAACATGAACAAAAAACAAGAGATTGTGGGAAATTAAAGGGTGTGAAATTGTATATTTAACAAGCAGATCAACATTTAAAATCAGCACATCAAAACGAACCTAATATTAACAGTTTTTTCTTCAGAAAAAAAGATAAACTGACCTTCCTTAATATTTTATAGAAAAAAAGAACAGACTTAAACTTAGCCAAGTATATGCATGTGTTTATACACAAGTATGTTATGTGAGTATGTAAACATTCAAAATAAAGATTATTATTATCGAACCACATAAAGTAGAAAAAACCAAATATAACATACACTCATACACGCAACACATCAAGGAAACCTATTATGCATAGAAACAACCAACATTTTTTTCCAAAAATGCCTTCTGCTACTACAAGTTTTTAATGAAAGAAAAAATCTTCAAAAGTACACAGCAACTAGCAATTGCAGGAGCAAAACAAAATCAATAAGATCGAATATTACACACGCATATACAAACAAAGAACGAATTTAAACATAAATCGGTCAGCAGCTTTTAATAATTCTATCGGCACATATCTCCACTGCCATATACAGCGGCAGAACAAATCGATAAGATAGCAACAGTTAATCGGAGCAGCAAACCAAAGCATCATAAAACTACATACGGTAAGCTGCAGTTAATATTTCTCTCTGCCCATATCTCCACTGCCACATAGAGCGGCAGAACAAATCGATAAGATAGGAACAGGGAGTTGAAGCAGCATAGCAAAACCAACAAATCGAATACGTAGGCTTAGCAGAATTTCATATTTCTCTCTGCCAAATCTCCACTGCGACATAGAACGGCAGAACAAATCGATAAGATAGGAATAGGGAATTGAAGCAGCTTACCAAAACCAACAAAAAAATAAATACGCTCAGCATCACTTCATATTTCTCCCCACCTTATATCCACACCACATAGGACAGAAGAACAAAACAATAAGACGAAAAATTAAACACGCGCGGACACACAAACCATAACAAATTATGCGCAATAGAAGAAAACAAAATATATCCAGTACAAAAATATGCAAAACACACTATTTATGCATCAAAAAAAAAAAAAAATTTGTGTACAAAATAATAAAATCCAATATATCTCCCCTTTCATCAAAAGACCTCTAAACAAACTGCAGCCATCAAGTATGTATGCACTTACGCACAAGCACGACTTACAAAAGACATTTTATCAACAATTTAAAAAATCCAAAATATGTACAGCGGCCAAAAAAACTATTCGACATTGCAATTATTTTCTTAAATTTCATTGAAAACGCTAGTATCCTTTTGTTTTTTATGTGTATAAACGTGTGATCACATTGTATTATATGTATTTAATAATTTATGGTCCTAAAAATAATAAAAATTGCACATTTTTTAACTCATCTATCTAAAGACATTGAGGAAGGGAGGATTTTGGAATTAGAGAGTACGCGAAAGAGAGAGCTCTGGCTCTGCCAATGACTCTGCCGGCCCGCAGTAGCAGATGTTGGGCTTTCCCATTCCCATTTTACTCTGAAGGGATTGCGAAACAAAGCTTCGGAAGCGTGCACTGAAAGAGCATTTTATAATATTTATAAAATAAATAAATTGCTAAATTATTTCTCCACGGTACACATTTGTCTTCATCGGTAGCTAGCAATTTAAAGAACGTAAAATAATACTACGTGCCAAGTACTAATTTTTCTGTTGCGTATAATTTTTATAACGATAACCAAAGATAGACAGATTTCCTAGCCTAAACTACTAGAATCGATAGACAGAATTTGGCATGTAGCTTCTTGTCCTCTGACTAAATAAATAACTTATCTGGACAAAGGAGACCAAAGAAAACTTTGAAATAATAGAGAGTTTGATTGAAAGCAAAGTTCATGGTGAAATCATTGCAAAACTAAGCCAAACCATTTAATTTTTTATTTGTTTCAAAAGTACATAGGCAATCACATTATTCTTTAAATTTTTTCAAAAAGCAGCATATTAACCCTAGAACCATAATGTACGTAAATTTTACGTATAGTTTTTTTTTCATATGTATAAAAGGAGTTTTCTGCATTCTAACGACAATTCCTTTTAGCTATGCTCTCATCAATTGTGCTCCTTTCTATGTTTTTTCAAGTGTTAAAGCACAACATATTTCATGTTTTGTAGGCCTTCATCGCATACACACTTACAGACTGCACGTAAAACTTACGTATCCTTGGTAATAAAGTTTGCACACTACGAAAGAACAAGGCTGAAATACCTTCCGAGCTACTCGGTTAGCAGCACTGTGGATCATCCCGCTTTGTTTATGAGGAAAACATGACGTTAGTCTGTTTTATGCCGATGAAAAATAAAAACGTGTTATTGTTGCCAACAATGCACTTTAACGGACTAGTAACTATTAGTAAACTAAAATGATAACTATTGTTTAACCAATACTTCATATTCACAGGGTATTGGTTAACTAACATTATCAGTATAACCAAAGAATGTTAACTCTAACAATCTTTTAATTTACAATATGGGCAGCACTGCTGTAGCATATGGTTTTTGTTCACATTTGTTATATTATTTCTTAATAATGGATACAATAAGCACACGCACATCGAAATTTTCCGCGCAAGAATTGCTGCTTAAATTGGTTTGAGCAAACCGAAATACTATTGAAAATAAAAAAAAGTGATAGTGTTACAGGTAAATACAAAAAAAGATGCTTGGCAACGTGTTTGTGAAATATATAACAAAGAAAGTGTATTGCAACGAACTGCCAAGGTTTTAAGAACAAAATATAATTTAAAAAAAAAATATGGAAAAACGAACAGCTGAAGTAAAAAGAAGTACTTACGGCACCGGCGGAGGACCAAAAATGAAAGAGGGTATGACAGATAGCGACCTAAAGCTTAGAGAATTTTTGCATTACGATCAGGTTGATGGCTTGTAGTCGGTATATAATTCTGACTGTGTCAATGAAAAAACTAAGCATAATCCTCTATGAACAAAACTCTATTAAACACGAATGTGTATTATTTGATTATTAGTATATGATCCTCCCATACCATGTTTACTCGATCAGAGTAACTTGACTTTTTTCCATCAGATATAGAAAGTGAGTCATGCAGCTGGGAGAACTATCATTCAGAAAAATTAAGAAAACCGAAAAATTAAGAATTAAATAATAATAAACAGCCAAAAAAGGCGACATCTTGGTCTAAGTTAGCAGAAGTAAAGGCAAAGTGGAGTGAAGTAAAAGCTAAACGGGAAATAGAGCTAATGGAAGAGGAATACAAGTCGCGTATGGCCTATTGGGAGAAAAAAAACTGTTGGAGAGGAAAGAATCTGAGTTCAGAATCAAACTAATGCAGCTAAAATATGATAGAGAATTTGAAAATAATATTGTGTAATACTCATGTTGCAACTACAATACTGTGAACTTTTTTTGAATTCATGCGAATTCCTAAAGACAGCACAGGAAACCTTCGTTTCCATACTCCATAAGAACGTTTAACGCAGTTTCTGGTCCTTATAAGTGACTCATTAAAAAGATTTTCTGATGGTGTATTTGGTTTGTTTTAGTAAGGGGTAATTACAAAATTTTAATTTTTATAGCCGCTGTCTGCAATCACAAGACATTTTCCTAATTCTTTAGACTCTAAAAGATAACAAATACGTGAGTTCCGGAAAAGTTCCGGGTAGTGTCGTTGTCGTCCGTCCGGTATACACGCGTCTTCTGTGAGACGGATAAATTACCACAGAATTGACTAAAAACTAAAATAGCGGAGTGGAAAATAAAAGAAAAAAAAAAAAAACAGAGGAAAATAGTGACAACAATAGTGAAACTAAATAAACCTACAAACTTTAAATGCTTTAAATAAAATAAAATAAACGGTACTTTGGATTAAATGCAAACGGGGAATAAATAAATCATAAATTTAACAAACAACAACTAAAATAAAATTCCAACCAGAAAATAAAATCCGCTATACCAGTGACGGGCGAACAAAAATATTTACCAGTGCTGGCACCACCAACCAGTATTGGCACTTCGGGTGAAAGTGACCGGATCAGGGCTTTAATGGCTCTTTTTCGCGTCATTGTGCTAAACACTCCTACCAAAAGAAAAATATAAATTTTTTATATTGTGGATACCAGTGGGATAGTTGCTGTTGGACTGTTTGGTGATGAAGGCGTAGCACTGATCACCGAGCAATCTCTCAGGCGGCAACTAGTTCATTGGTGTCGACAATATAAAAAATAGACAATTGATTTGATTTTTTTTGCGTAAACTATGACAGGCCGTTTCAGAATTGACTTCTGCAACATACGTGGTTTAAGGGCAAATTTTTTCTCTGTATATGCCCACGTTTGTATCCATCGGCCGGATGTTTTCGCCTTAAGTGAAACCCAGGTGTCTGAGGATGCTGATCCACAGGATTTTCACATACCTGGGTATCACCTCCTATCCCTCGTTATTCTTCATAGGGGCCTTGCAATATATATACGCAATGAAGTTGTGTACCAGTGCCAGCAATCCTTAGGCACGAATGATCCTGAATTTAGCTGTCTATGGGTTAAATTTAAAATCAGGGCACATCTTTTGCACTTCGGGTTTCTTTACAGAAGCCCAAATATATGAAAGGGATAAAACTATATACAACTTTGATGCCCTTTCCGACTCTATATCGGAGATCCTCGAAAATTACCCGAACAGTGAAATCGTTATTGCTGGTGATTTCAATGTCCATAACGTATCGTGGCTCCGCCATTCGAGCCATACGACTCCAGAAGGCCAATATGTTGAGCTATTCGCAGCGCACAACCACCTTGCGCAATTAGTGAATGAACCAACACATATTCCGTGTGTTGACGGGCACCAACACAACACCCTCGACCTTTTTCTCACTTCACACCCTGACAAGTATGAAATTAACACTAGCGCCCCTCTCGGAAATTCGGATCATTGCACCATTTTTGCCTCCTTTTCGTTTGCGGAACTTCTTAACGTTTCACGGCCAGCTACGAAACGTTTAAAATATATTTTTGAAAAGGCACGTTGGGCTGAGCTCAACGATTTCTTTCGGCATTTCAACTGGAAGCTCTGCTTCCTTGACAATGACGTCAATGCCATGGCAGAAATGGTTGAAAATATAATATTGCTCGGTATGAAAATTTTCATACCATCGAAGCAAATTTCGATTAAACCCAGACCGAAGTCATGGTTTAATCAGACGTGCAGACTTGCAGTCAGATCCAGAGAGGAAGCACTTAGTATCTGGCGGAATGACAAAAACGCGGATACTGATGCGATGCGCAAAAGGGCGAGATCTTCGTGTGCCAAAGTGCTAAGACGTGAAAAAGCTTTGTACGAGCAGCGTATTCGCACCAAAGTTCTTACTGCCCAACGGGGCAGTAAAAGCTTTTGGTCTTTCGTAAAAAGAGTGAAGGAAAATGCTAGTTCTTCAATTCCGGCTCTTTTGAAAGATGATCAAATATTCACAGACCCGGTTGAAAAAGCTAACCTCCTAGCTGAAATGTTTGCAGGTAATTCTCACCTGCCGGAGAGCAATCAACCACTGCCCGCACCCGAACGTGTATCCGTAACTATGCCAAAGATATACTTTCGAGCTCGTGCAGTTAAAAGGGTTCTAACGAACCTCAACATAAACAAGTCTCCTGGGCCGGATGGAATTCCTGCACTGGTCCTGAAGCAGTATTCTTCGACGTTATCATGTCCTTTGGCAATCCTTTTCAGCACTCTGTACTATACAGGTCAATTCCCATCGTGCTGGAAGGTTGCAAATGTAACGCCGATCCCAAAAAAGGATGAGGCAAGCAAACCTGAAAATTACCGCCCAATCGCAATCGGGGAACAGTGATGGAAATATTTAGAGTCCAACAATTTACTGAACGACCGTCAATACGGCTTCCGTCGAGGGCGCTCTACGGGCGACTTACTAGCCTTCCTCTCGGAAAAATGGTGTAATTCTATTCACCAGTTCGGCGAAAGTAAAGTCGTGGCTCTGGATATTTCTAAAGCATTTGATAGAGTGTGGCATGGGGCACTTCTGTCCAAACTTATTGCTTTTGGTGTCGGTGATATCTTTTCTCGATTTATATCGAGTTTTCTCAGGGATCGCGCTATAAGAGTTGTTATAGACGGGATCTCATCTAACGAGTATAAGATAAATTCAGGGGTACCGCAAGGCTCCACTCTTTCTCCTACCCTATTTCTAGTCTTTCTTAATGACCTCCTATGTCAAACTTCCAACCCTATCTACTCTTTCGCAGATGACAGCAGCCTTTCTCACTCATATTCATTTAGTCGTAGGCCAACATCGACTATGATCACTTCGCTGAGCCAGAATATGAGTGACTCTTTGAATTGTGACCTCATGAAAATATCGCAATGGGGTCAGGCAAACAGGGTGGATTTCAATGCTCAAAAGACCCAATGCAGCATGTTTACACATCGACGCATGCCCGATGACGCTGCGTCATCTGTAATTATGGGCGGTATAAACATCGAGAAATCATAAGCTCTTGATGTTCTTGGCATGAAAATTCAGTGCGATGTTCGATGGACTGAGCACATTTTTCAGGTATCAAAAGAAGCATTCAAGTGCCTCGGTTTTTTAAGACGGTGCAAGACATACTTCAACCCATCTGATCTACTCACTATTTATACCGCCTACATCCGACCGAAAATGGAATACAACTCTCATGTTTGGGCCGGTGCTTCAAAGACTATTTTGAAGTTACTCGACCGGGTCCAAGAGAGAGCGAAGAAACTCATAGGAGACAGTAGGGTAGCCAACTCTATTAACTCTCTTAAGCATCGTCGCAACGTGGGGTGCGTTTCGTTGTTCTATCGTTACTATAATGGGATGTGCTCTGATGAAATCAGGGAACTTGTTCCCGAAACCCGATCATTCACGCGCACGACGCGTTCATCATTAAGAGCACATCCATTTGTAGTCAACTTGGCAGCGAACAGCACTACGCATTACAGGGAGAACTCATTTTTCGGCCGAACATCGCTTATGTGGAACAAACTCCCTGCCGAGGTCTTTCCTGTCACTTATGACGTGGGAAAATTCAAATCAAATGTCCATTCACACTACTCCTTCTATCCTCCTTCCCATAACCTGCTGTCCTAGTTCCAGCACAATGCATCGCATGTGTAGGGGTCATCCCCTGAGTGCTGGTCCAAGATAAAAAAAAAAAAAAAATGGTGGCATTGTGAGTTGGACCAGGCTAGCGTGCGACAATATCTAGTATTCTAAGGTCGCTATCACACAAAGTTTGGACGTTTATTGAGAAAAATCCTTTTCTGTTACGATACAACTCAGCATCATTACCACCTAAATCAAACACCAATTTTAGTTACACAAAATCAAATCTTTTCCTATATTATCTTACGAGAAGATTCTATCTTTATTTGAGTACAGTCCATGGCGGCAATGACAGCCGGAAACTTTGCTAGTAACAAATTTTGATTTAATATTATTCAACTCAATCGCAATATTCGGAAAGTTAATGTATTCATCCCGAAGCATTGCTATATGATGCGAAATTAGTGTAATATATCTTGATACCGTAGACTGTGAAAGCCCAAAAAGATCTCCATTCATTCGCTGCATACAGTCTGTTGCATAGTACCATAGAGTCAGCAGTAGCATTTGTTCAGGTAACGCGGCATTATTCCTGTTAATGCAGAGCTGGATTAAACTACTATATATGTACACATATATGGTATGGTATGGTAAGACAGGCTGGATGGCCTGGATTTTCCAGTTTTTTATGTCTGGTCCAGTTTTTTCATATTTTATATTTTTTTATAATGAAATTAATATTTTGTAGAGAAAAATTGCATTCTAAACACAATAAAATTACAACTATATTTGCAAATGTTTATATTATATCTTTCCTAACTCCAATTAGTACCATTTTTTGTACATAACTGACAATTTATAAAGTATCATCACTGTCATTTTTTGCTAATTGTATATTTAAGTCCAACACTAGTAATTTTAAGTGCGTTTTAAAAATGGTCCACTTTTTTTTTCTAAAATCCAGGCGAAAATTTTACGTTTTCCAGTTTTTAGGCTTTTGGGATCTGACAAGCCTAGCCAAGACTTGCCACACCACCTCTTTGCTCAGACGGAATCTATCCCTAAAATCTTTAGCATCGAACATTCGAAAAAAATTTGGACGATTTCTTAGGTTACGTTGGCGACGATCCATAAAAGTATTCCTGATATTGTCAATATCAACGTCACTTTCTATATCGGACTCCACATTTTCAATTTTACAAGCCATATCTAAAATATTTTTGCAAAACAAAAATACTAATAATAATTTACTAATCAGCTGTTGTCAAACTATTGGTTGACCAATGATGATTTCTGGTTTAACTAATAGTAAACAAAAAGCAGTGAATCAAATATTATTGGTTAAACTATTCCTATTAGTTAACTTTTGACTGTGAATTTGGACATTAGAGAAATATGTACATATTTGAAAATTATTTAATTTTTATAAGAAATTAATTTAAATATACATATATATTTAATGAATTAAACATTTGAAACGAGGGTTTGTCATTTATCGAAATTTATCAAACGATATGTATATGTAAAATTTTATATCGTTGTTGTTAACGTATTATAAAATAACGTTATAGTTCTAGAACTAAAAACTGAGTAATTACCATCTTGACTCTGTAAACAAAAGATCTGCGGTTTCAATCACCAAACAAACCACAAATTCTTCAGTTGGTTCTGCGCTAACAACGCCCTCCTTCATCGGTATTTGAGCAATATAAAATCGGCGAAGTAAAATAATAAATAATATAACTCTACTTTAGTTTAAAAATGAGTGTGTCAACAAACACCTGAGACGCAGAACAAATTTTAAAAAAACGCAATTGCTGAGTTGCGCTAGAATTAACCTCTCTATTCTTCTATCTCTTCATAATTTGGCCCTTCTCGATTTCCGAATATTTGAAGTATATGCATTGCATACGTATGAGACATCTCTTGAGCGCTGGTCCAAGAAAAAAATACGAATGGGACCTAATGTAGTCGGCTACTTAATTTTTACGGCACCGACATTGGAAATCTATGTTCACAAGACTGTCAGATTTTACAATATTGTAGGATATGGCAATATGGTGGCAATGCACTCGCAGTGAAAAATTGTCACCTAAGTGTAAACTGTCTGTTCAGACCATGATGCAATAACTAGGTGGAATTACTACGCCAGATAACGATTTTTTTGCTCTAGCATTGAGTGCCTAAGCTTATGTCAAAAGTCCACTCATTTTATATTATTTGATGTTTGTGTGTGTTTTAGGTATTGTGTGTGTGTACTTTGCGTAATTCATTCATAGTTTTTGACATAACCCGTTTCAAAACACAAACAAAAATTCTCTTTTTGTTGTATTTGTTGCCGTAGTAATGCCACCTTGCTTCTTGCATCATCATTCAGACTTGTAAGCATAGAATACCTAGAAGTGTCAGCTAGGGGTCTGAAAAAATTTAAATCAGCTTTTCTTCAAAAAGGGGGAGAAAGAGACAAATATACAATTTTACGAAAGATGAAAAGTAAACAAAAGAAAAATGTAAACATAAGCCACATTTTGTGCATAAGAACAAATTTATAATTTCTTGTGGTTTTATTGGTTTTAATTGTGTTTTGTGGTTCTAATCGTGTTTTGTGTTAATATAGCAAAAAAAACATAGCGAAGCTAAAAAATTACCAAAAAGAAATTTGTTGTGCATAAGCCAATAAAATAACATTTTAGTGATCTTGTGATTTTTTGGTATCTATTTGTTTTAATAAATGAAATTAATTTTCATAGTACATAATTTTCATAACACAAAACACCATATTGTTGTGTTTTGTAACCACAGATTCCTATAACCTATGTTTGTAACATTGTCGTGCTAAAAATTGCGAAATTGTGAGCATAAAGTAGATGAAAAATACGGCTAATTTTCACATCTAGAAAATAAAAATCAAAACAAAACAATATTGAGGAATTTAGAAGAAAAAGGAATCACCGAACAGAGTTAGGGGTAAAAGAGACAGCAAATCTCTTGATGATGTCTCTTTCTCTGCTCGTTCGCTGCTTTGAACTGACGCCTCTGTATACTTTGTGCTTGTAAGAAATGTCTACAATTTAATTTCGACACAATAAATTTGTCTGTCAACAAAAATTGTCTGTTCACACGGTTGTCAAATTATTGTATGGTAAAAGGTGCCAGATCCTGTGTTTAACATTGTCTCTGAATATTTCTGGGCAGCGTTGCCAATAAATGTAAAATGTGTGTCAATTACGTGTCAATGGAAATGACGGGTGTTCTCAGAATTGTCCAAATTGTAAAAATATTGGTATACAATGCATGGACAATACATTTTGTAACAATGTTACCACATAAAAATTGTGACTTCACACTGTTGTTGAACAATTTATTACAATCTGCCAATATTTTACTATAGTGTGTACATACCTTAACTAAATGAAAACTGATAGATGTTTGTTGTGGAAATACATTTTCAATATTGCTTTTTGAAAATAAAATTACTTAAAACAAACCAATTTATTTGTTTACAACTTCTTGATTATTAATTTATTTACAATCTTTTACATAAGTGGTGGTGTTTTCTCATTAGCAAAATAAAATATTTATATGCTATTATTCACAAAATCTGTTCATCTCCCTCCCAAAAATAGAAAGTGGCATAATTTGGCCTCAGTGCTACAGCGGTGGTCGTGTAGCCATGTAGCCGTGTTGTTAAAATAATCATTCTTATATGCAGACGTATTCTATTTTTGATAGATTGCACTCAGTAGCTTGCTGTCCTGAATATGTTTCAAGCACATATGAGACGGGAACATATTTTACCACGACAAAAATATTTTTATTTCTATTTTTCATATTTAAAAATGTTTTTAAGCTGTTTAAAATAACAATAATAGTGTTAATGTAATGAAACCGATAATTTAAGCTAGTAAATTCGCTTTTTCTCTTAGCTACGAGTATTTTAAATTACTTAGCATTTTCTAGAACAAGCCTTATGTGCACGAGTAAAAAATTAAACAAAATGTAAAAAATATTTTTCTGTCATATAAGACTACCTGTTAGAATTTGTATTGGGTAGCACTAAGACCGTCTAGACTAGCAATAAATATACGGTACCATATATTGCAGCAACTGTCAAAACTATGTGGACCACTCGTTTTCTATGACGCGCAATAATTGTTAATCAATTTATTATTCCTAATATAAAACTTAAAATGGGTTGTCAAATGACATGGACGTCAACAAAAAGCTGCAAATGAAACTGAAGTTTTATGAGTTGTATTTTTACTAAATTTAAGAAATTTAATTAAAAGTAATAACAAAAATTTAAGATATAAATTTAATTTTATATTTATTTATAATTTCAAGGAAAAAATGTGTTCTACTGTTGACGCCATAAGATGACGCTCTTTATTGGGTACCTGATTACTTGATTTTTCTTCAATTGTGAGCTGACATAAATATGTCTTCCCACACCCTTGACATAGGCAAAGTAGTGAGCAATATAGCACTATTATTCTGGCAAAGTTTTTGCTTTATTACTAACATGTTTATTATTTATATATAACTCTATACCTCTACTCACCAAAAATTAGTACTAGATGGAAGCATTTTTGTAAGGGAGACAACAATGGAATCACTTTCATGTACGCTTTTATAATTCCTTTTTTTGTTCGCGATGAGACCCTTAGAAGCATTACTTTATGTATCCAAAGTAATAAAATGCAAGAGTGCATTTCTCTTGCTATAAACAGTGTATTAACTTACGTTAGTTGCATTTTGGTAGAATTTTTGTAATTAATTGTTCCTAATTTGCAATGTGTTGCTTCCGCCAGTTTTTAGTGGTTCTAAATTTTCTCTCTTTAGAATTCTACTTTCTGTTTTATTTAATGTATTTCTTCTTTTAGTTAAATTATTCCTCGTATTTGTTCAGCACATTAAGCTAAAAAAATAAGTAAAAATTGTACTGTCTTTTTTTTATTTTCGGTTTACACAATTTTGTTTCGAAATTTGCAAGTTCTTTTACATGGCTTTCTCAGAATACAACGATTGTAAAGAAAGACGTACCTTACAACTTTCCTCATTCTTAAATGTGTGACCACTACCAACCTCATTTTTAGATTTTCCATTCTAACAATTAACAGTAGACAACTAAAGAAACAATTTATAACAACAGAAACTAACAAGTTTCAAACTGCACTTAAAGGACTTCCATTGTTAGAAATAAATATTTTATGTGGTGCTTTTTTAATTAATGAAAGTTAAGATCCCAATTCTAACAGACAACAGAAGTAATGAAGCAAGAATAATAAACAAAAAATCTTAGGTAGAATTATGCAGGTGTATTCATTCCATTCTTTTTAGTTACTTGTACATTCATACAAGTAAACTTATGTATATATAAACCTGCATTTTTGCATTTATAGTAGTTGCACAATCTTTTGAAAAATGCCAGCATAAGTTTATATAAATATGCATTGGTGTACTGAAGGACTTTCATATACAAAACAAAGAAAGGTTGGTAAAAAAAGGTAAATCAAATAAATAATTAACGGGGGACACCCAAGTAATCGGTTTTTTATCTTGGACCAGCACTTAGGAGATGACCCCTACACATGCGATGCCTTGTGCTGGAACTAGAGGAAAGGGATAGTAGGAGGAATGATTTTTTTTTTTTTTTGGCGTGTGAGGTAGGGTTGAAAATGCCTTCGCACTTACAGAGACCGTCGTCTTCTGCGTCGAGTGGTGTTGCTACTAAAAAATTCCCTCCTCCTCCTCTGGGTAGATTCCTCCCCGGGACCGCTTTCCGCATTACTTCGGGAAGGCCCAGAGCCACGTCCCGATCAGGACCACTCTCACTCACCCACGTCTGGGTCCGCCAAGTCCGCAGCCGGCGCCATGGCCCCGGCCCGTATCGCCCGGTCCCCTTCAGAGGGGGCCCCGCTATGCAGCAGCGCATCGAGGTCCCTCTTCCTCCGCAGAACGTATCCCACGTACTGTGTCACAGCGTCCCAATTGTCCTCACAATCGAGCATCCTCCCTATCACGATGGCAGGAGCGAACCCGCCAACCCGCTGCGCCATTGCACCTCTCTCAGTATGCCACCTGGTGCAGTCGAAGAAAGTGTGTTCTGCATCATCATCCGTAATACCACAGTAAATGCAGTCGGGACCATCTGCCCTGCCCATCCGATACAGGTACTTTCGGAAGTATCCGTGGCCCGAGAGGAATTGTGTCAGGAAGTAGTTAACTTCCCCAAATTTCCTCCGAATCCATACTTCCACATAGGAGGAATGATAGGAGGTGAAGCTTCACTATCTTACAACACTGCTGCTTTTTCACGTTATTTGTTTTATAGCAGTGTTGTAGTGTCTCTGATATCAAGGAGGCGTATTAAATTATGAAGCTTAATTTTTAGTAGCTACTTTTAGTAATTATTTTACTTCGCCGGTGTTACACAATACCGACGAAGAAGGGCGTTCCGAAATGCCTGTGGATTGGATACAGCTGAAGCCGTTAATGTTCAGTGACCAGTGACTTCGCCACTGAAACCTTCCGACAAACTGACACACAAACACACATCAGAAGAAAGGCAAGTTGTTTTTATGAGTCTGAAAGTGGGGTTGAACATAGGAAATTTTTCGTTTTGTAGTCAACGTGCAGAGCAGTTCGACCAACGCCACCCTCTAATTTTGATAGAAATTCCACTCATTGACCGAATTCATACTAGTACAATTATGCTGGCATAAGATGGCACCTTGGTGGCAAATTAGGTGAAGGGAAGGGTTTCCGGTTGGCATAATTTTTCAACCAAGTACTACCCCGCATTAGCAGCACAAAACTAATACATATACAGATATGAAATACCCCAGTCAGCATTTTAATTAATTATTGATCATATTCGAGCCTTTTTTTTCTTCTTCGCGATTAAATTAATCATTTATGCGCACGTTTCTGAATAGAAAACGACTCTTTTGTCGGGAGAAAATGGTACCCTAGATACGACTCTTCAAAACGAGTCTTTTATGACTCGCGTTTCTGACTCATTTTCGCGCTCGTTTCTGAATCGAAAACGACTGTTTTGTCGGGAAAAAATGGTACCCTAGATACGACTCTTCAAAACGAGTCTTTTATGACTCGCGTTTCTGACTCATTTTCGAGGCAGTTTGCAATAGTTCTTACAATCAATTACGACACTTTTTCAAGCCATTTTACAGTCATATTACTAGCCGTTAGTGAGTCTTGTTTTATTTGGTATAACATAAAGAAAGTATATTCTTTTATTTTTTTCATTATTTATTTATTACTCTTTAATTTAATCAACTGTTATTGTTCTTTGCACCATGAGCTTACCACACAAATAAACATAAATTCACAACTCATTTCTTTCAAAATCAGTAAGTAAATTTGTCCCGTTATAAACAGTAGCAAAAACCATAAGAAACAACTTTTCATCGTCAAGATGCGCTAAATATGATTCCAAAATAAAAATAAAAATTCTTAATACAGTCACATTTCGGGCATCTACATGATGAATTTATGATTGCGCACATTCTATACATATTGTTTGCGTTTTTTAACAAGTCGCTTTCCAAGCATTTGTCGGATTCATTTTCGGATCTTTTTTTAAGCCCACAACTGATTAATCCGTTTTTAGTCATCTGAGGTAGTCTTAAAAGACTCAGTTTGGTGATTTCTGCCAAAACAATCTTCCAAATGCTGACTGGGACGAAATGAATAAATAAAATACTAACACACAAATCTATGTATACGTATAAATTTTTTGTCAGATGAATTAGCCTAGTGTGTTTTTTTTTTTATCTGGGACCAGCACTCAGGAGATGACTCCTACATATGCGAAGTATTGTGCTGGAACTGTAGGAAAGAGTTAGTAGGAGAAATGATAGGATATGAAGCTTAATTAATTATTTTGGAGCTCTGCTTTTGCACGTTCTTTGTTTATACTCGTAGCAGTGCTGAAGCTTCGGTTCAGTAGCCATTTTTATTATTATTTTACTTCGCCGGTGCTACACAATACCGACGAAGGAGGGCGTTCTGATGCGATTGTGGATTGTGGATATCAGCTGAAGCCAATATTTTCAGTGACCAGTGACTATGCCATCGCCACTGAAACCTTCCGACAACAACTGACACACTAATGCACATCAGAAAAATGCGAGATGTTTATTTTTATTTTAAAATTTTTAGTCTGAAACTGGGCTTGAACCCAGGTCTGTTTTTGGATTTGTAGTCAACGTGCAGACTGCCATCCATCGTGCAATCGCCACCCTCGTGTTTTGGACAGAAAAAAAATTGTGCCAGTGTGAATTGGGTCATAGAATTGATTTCAAGTGTGAAGATGATTCCTGCATATTTTTAGAAATAACAGTTAAAGAAAAATATGCCGGCACATGAATTAACACAACGAAGTTAGATTGTCAATGGCCGCTGGCCAACTTCTTAGTTCTTTGATAGTTTTATCGGATTGAAATGGTAGTATCTATTTTGAGTTGCTACAACCCGGCGAAATAATCAATTCTAATCTCTACTGCTTACAAAAAGTGATTTCCATTAAAAAAAAATAGCAATCTAATTAGCATAAAAGTAGTAGTAATAATTTGGTTTGGCTGCTATTAGTGACGCAAGAGTAATGTTATAATTTCAATTGGCTGACCGTTAAATATTTGTCATCTGAAGTGTCATTTATTTAGTGAAAGGTTTGCCATTTGCGACTATGGGTTGTTTAATAACCGAAGAATGCGTAAAAATAATAGAAAATTACTAAAAATGTGGTGGTTCAAACGTGGGTGGTTGATAACCGAGATTTTTGGGCTGCAATTGAAGATTATGAACTGGACGGTATGTGATTGCAACAATTCGGTACCACGACCCCTACGACACGACAGATTTTTGCTTTATTGCAAGAAGCGTTTTGGTGACGTCAATTGACCACCAAAATAATGCTATTTGGCGCCCTTAGAATTTTTTGTGTGCTACGTCAAATAGTGTATCTACGCGGATAATCCTCTATTGTTGGAGTGTTTGAAATCCAACATTAACCAAAAGTCATCGCCGGAATACGCCTGAATTGTGCGAAAAAGTGGTGGACTGCTGCAACCAATCTAGAAGCGGTCATTTAAATGGCATAGGATTTCGTACATACTGGTAAAGTTCAAGTATTATAATTAAATAAAAGTTTCAGCGAAATCATAGCTTTATGTGTACTTTATTTAACTTTACTTTTGAAACTGAAAAGTGGATAACCCAATATACGAGTATGTACATTAAAATTTTTTTCGAACCCGTTTAACAAATTTTAGTGACATTTTAAACATATGTAGATCCTTACTATTACGACCATAAAGACATAACGTGGGCGAATACATTGGTAAAAGCTGGTATAATATAATCTGAGGGATTTAAATCTGTCGAAAAAGGCGCGTGATAAAACAGTTTGAAATTTAATTTGCTGATTTGGCCATCATAATAGTGGATGTGTGATGTGGTGCATTGTCCTGATGAAACAACACTTAATTTTTTGCAAAATGCGCCTTTTTTTCTTTATTTTCATCACTTCACCGCTGCAATAAGTTAGCACGATATTCGCCGCAGATTGTTTTCCCTTTTGAAAGTAATCTATAAAATGTTTACCACGTGTATCCCGAAAAAAAACAGGCGCTATCGTCTTCGGCTTCTTTGGACACGATTCTCCCATTTCAGTTCACTATGTAACTTCTGTTTTTGTGTTCGGTCTGAAGTGGGGCAGTCATGCCTCATCCATTGTTTCAAATCGACGCAAAAACTCGCCTTTATTCCAGTGAAACATGTTCACGACGCTGACTTTGCTCGCCCATCTTGCGCACAGCTTTCTCTTTTTGCAATTGTCTGTCAATATGCAATGTACAGCACATTTTGAAATTCCTATAATTTCAGCTTTGTATGTCACGCACTTTCAAAAGATGATCATTTAATACCATTTTGTGGACTTTCTAAACTTTAAAATCAATTTGATCGATTGTCAGGTGGCCACTCTTAAAGTGAAGAAGTTGGCTTATAAATTAAATTCTATTAGTCTGAAAGAAATTATTATAAAATTTCTATTCGTAAGCTGTCCATTTCGCCAACAAATATGAATAAGAACATCTTTCGTAATTGTAAATAATTCTTTTATTTTAATTAAGTATTTATGTTGCTACACAAGAATTCTAATCTATTACTTAAGATGACGTCATGTTAATAAAAAAGAAACTTTATGAAACAAAAATTGGGGAGGAATATGATATAAGATAAATACCAAACCATACGCACTGTCTTACGCTTCAATAATACAAATTCATGAATGGGTATACTCGTTAGAAGTACTCACAGAAAAGAATCCTGACTGAGGGCGACTGTTAAAATAAAATACATTTAATGTAGAAAGATGTATGTATGTATGCAGTGTCGCCTGACTGGAGACACTAAGGATGATGAAATATTTCATAGAGGTTATCCTCTTGTGTGCGTGTCAATACAAAATGGTAATTTTAAGTCTAAGGGAGAATTTTCGTATCCATATACGAGTAATAATGTCCATGCATGAACAATACTTACAAAAATGTTAAATATTAGAGCAGGAGATATATTCTGTGTTGTTGGTTAGTACGGTTTGTAGTCTGTATCGTTTGTCTTACCGTCATCCAGTTAATGAACTCTTGGAATAACACAATGACTTGGATCACATTATATCAATAGCGCCATTGTTTGCCAATATTTGATAGTTTAAATGCTGCATGTGTACGTACTGGTGGTGAAAGCCCAGCTTGGTATTGGTTACAAGAAAACGATTTAGCAGATTTACCACATCGAAATATATCCTCAGACATGGTCTGGTCATTATTGCGTAAATAAATGAAGAGGAATGCTCAACACAAATAACGAAAACCGTCGTTAATGAACTACTAAGTTATTTAATACTATTAACTGTTCATATTTTGCCTTTAACAAAATTCCTGAATAAAAGCTAAGAAATTGTTTATCTATATATGTATGTAAAGCTGAATGTGTGTTTGTTTGTACCATATAGGACCCCAAACCGCTGAACCGATCTATCTGAAATTTTCACACCATATAATTGGGACTCTTTAAGGAATTATAGGCTCCTTTTTTAATCATACCCACCATTACGCTTCTTTTTTAATTATGCTACTCCTTCCAAATAGTTTTTTGACAGATTTTATAATATAAACGAGATTAACTTCGCTATTTGTTGACCAATCGCGATGTGCAACTCCGGGAAGGTTATAGGGTATTACTTTTTTAAAAACTATGACCAGGAGGGCGATAGGGGGGAATTTTCTGCCCCTCCGAAACGTTCAAACCGATTTTAATGAAATTTAGAACGTAGGTAGATCTGCATTTACCATTCCTGTTCGGCGGATATCCGAAAGTTTCACTCACCACAAGATTTTCAAAAGAATCAAATAATGTATTCACAGATTTTTAATTTTTAATGAGAAAACGAATTCTCCTCTTTATTAAAATAAAAAATATGATTATAAATCCTTATTACTTTATTACAAATTACAATTTTTTTAAGAAAACAGTATCAAATCAAAATACAACAAAATTTAAATAAAACAATTTGATTATTTTTAAATTCATAATGAAAGATGAAATTTTTATTTCTTATTTCTATTTCTGGATATTGAAGTTATGTTGAGTGGTAGTTTTTCTTCCTCGGCATGTTCATCGGCAATGGCAGTGTATGAAAATATAAAAGAAAATTAATTAATTCGTTTTATAATTTACTGCCTGGCCCACGACGTTGGAAGAATTGTTTCATTCGTACAAATACATTGAAAATAAATACAAATTCCAAAATATTGTTTTTATATTTTGAATGTAATTGACCGAATGAAAAAATTCTTTCGATATCGGCTAGTTAAATTCTTAAATATTGGAATTTCTCATTTGGTTAATTGAATTTATTTAAATATTAATAACACCAAAACGAGACATTTAATAAAACAAGAAGAAAAATATATTAGCACAGCAAATGAATCGCAGGTTTTAATTCGGTTGGCTCATGATGGTATTACAATAAACCCTCAAATTATAATACCAGAGAGAAGAAATATACTTTAGGGAAGTTGGTCCACATTAAACAGAGGTTTTTAGCTAATAGAAAATTGATTCTATTCCAATTGTTTTTATGGAGCAGCTTTACTACAGTATATTTCTTCAGCAAATTCTAACACGTCAAAAACAAAAGTCTTACATGATGTCGTCCTTCGGGAAATGATGCAAAGTCTTCCCTGGAGCACATCCCATTATACAGCTTCCACTACTAAAATTTAACCTGATTTAAATAACATTTTTAAAAAAATTTAAAATATTTTTCATTTTTCTTTCATTTCTTTTTTTTCATTAATTTTACAATTGAACATAAGCAGCACATTCAATTGCTTTTATTTATAATTTCACTTTGTTTGGTACGTACACTTATTACCGAACACTTTTTTCGTTTTTTAATATTAATATTTTGGCGAAAAATTATATAAATACGCCAAAATATTAAAAAATTTGCACATTGTAAGGAATTTTTTGCCAATTAAAGTAAAAATTCCGATAAAAACATTGAAAAAGGAAAGTTGCAAAAACACACATTTGCTATCCCTTTTCGATCTTTATAGCGAACGGAGATGTTAAATTTTCACGACCCTGTTTTTATGTCGAGTCTATATTAGCCTATGATTAAAACCACAAGAAATTATAAATTTGTTCTTATGCACAAAATGTGGCTTATGTTTACATTTTTCTTTTGTTTACTTTTGATCTTTCGTGAAATTGTATATTTGTCTCCCCCTATTTGGAGAAAAGCTGATTTAAAATTTTTTCAGACCCCCAGCTGACAGTTCTAGGTATTCTATGGCTGTAGTCCGGACAAGTGTTGTTTTCTTTATTAATAGTTTGTCGTTATTTTACCGGTAGACATAATACATACATATACATTTGTGTTTGAGCAGGAACAAAAGAACAAAGCAGATAAGTTACATAGAGATATGGTTATCCGAACAAAAATAAGCTCTTATTTCACGCAATACATGTTTTCCGTAAATTAATTAAATGTACATAAATAAATTCTTAAGAATACTTATTTATTTTTTGTTGCTGATAAAAAGAGATAATTCGATCGGTGTTATTTACCAAATTTTTAAATTTAAAGGAAGATGAGTATTATTTGCCTTCGAATTTCCTTTACTACTTTTACGGAATCAACTCTGGTATCTAAAAATATTATTTAAAATTTATTTATTTATTTCGGTTTAGTGTAAGGGCTTAACACTTACAAACTTTAATAATATATACATATATGATTTAACACTATGAAAATATGATTGAAAATATATTTATGATTGAATATATGAAATTATTAAAAAATAGAATGTATGAAAATTTAATTATTTAAAATTACTAGTAAATATCTTCTAATATTAAATATCAACAAATATTTGTTGCAATCAATAATGTTATATAATCCATTTACTTCGACTCCAATTCATCGAAATGGACCATCATTGGCGCGTTTACAGCGACAGTAAGGAATGCTCAAAACCTTGTAGTACGACTGGGAATATTAACGTAATCTCTACTGAGAATAAATTCTAACTGTACATTATGTTGAGCGTAACTGTACGACTTTTCAGCGTTGGTAACCTTATATTAACAACGCGAGCATTTTAAGCTGGCAGTCTTTCATATCTTGCCCAACCAAGGTCGCCAAAGAAAATAATAAAAATTGTTTTTGAACTGATTCAATACAATCTACTTGTACTGAATGTTGCGGATTAATGAACTGCTATACTTTTGAATCCAGAATGATTTAATTTTGCTTTATTTATTTATGTACATAAATACGCATTAACATCTTGCATAAATTCTGTAATTTTAAAAATTATTTTCATTTATATACTTATAGCTGTTTCAACTGTGCACTAGGCATTCTCTTATCGATCATAAGTGCATTTCTGATAGTTTTTATAATTGCCGGAGTTGTTGTGTACTTCACGTATTACCACGATGGTGATCATAGTGACGACTTGCGCAGTTCAATCGATAAAATAAAGGATTCCTTGTCGCAGAACTTTGATAAAGCTTCAAAAATTATAGGTAAGTATTATATGTCGGAGTTTATACAGGCGAACATCTGGAATTCTCTTTTGTTTTTCATTCGCGTCCAAACAGACAAAATTGTTGCCGGCGACATACCATTATTATTGTTAATGTTGTTCCATTGTTATTGTTATTTTTCTAAGCAAAGAAAATATGAAAAAGCGTATCGCCGAGTACCGAACACAATAACGATACTCTCTTCCTCACCCGTAATATGCTGCAAAACTAAATGTTTCCCTTCCAAATGTTCGCTTGTCTAAAATTAGACTATGTGCCTTAAAAAGATATACATATAATGTACGAGTGCGGATCAATAAGTCCGTGACTTTTCGAACTTCCCTCGTAGTTATATGAAATGCAACACTGGTCCCATCAAGTACCACATGATAATAGACAACTGTCAAATTTTGAGCAAGTTTCGTCATTTACTTTGCGTTTAGAGCATTATATATAGGCATTTGTTTGGTCAATAATTTCATCGTTGGAGCTAAATCTCTTTCCACCGAGCCATTTCTTTAAGTATGGAAATAGGAAGTAGTCACTAGGGCCTAAATCCGGAGTGTGACGTGAGAGTGGACACGTGTGTACCCGTGCATTATCTTGATGAAAAACAACTTTTTTCTTGGGCATATGGAGTCGTTATTTTTTTAAATCCTCATTAAATCGGTATAATAAGTTGCCATAATATTCGCCGTTTATTGTTTTTCTTTTTTGATGTGGATTATCAATTAATTAAAATAAACAATAAAATTAATTAATTCGTTTTATAATTTACTGCCTGGCCCACGACGTTGGAAGAATTGTTTCATTCGTACAAATACATTGAAAATAAATACAAATTCCAAAATATTGTTTTTATATTTTGAATGTAATTGACCGAATGAAAAAATTCTTTCGATATCGGCTAGTTAAATTCTTAAATATTGGAATTTCTCATTTGGTTAATTGAATTTATTTAAATATTAATAACACCAAAACGAGACATTTAATAAAACAAGAAGAAAAATATATAAGCACAGCAAATGAATCGCAGGTTTTAATTCGGTTGGCTCATGATGGTATTACAATAAACCCTCAAATTATAATACCAGAGAGAAGAAATATACTTTAGGGAAGTTGATCCACATTAAACAGAGGTTTTTAGCTAATAGAAAATTGATTCTATTCCAATTGTTTTTATGGAGCAGCTTTACTACAGTATATTTCTTCAGCAAATTCTAACACGTCAAAAACAAAAGTCTTACATGATGTCGTCCTTCGGGAAATGATGCAAAGTCTTCCCTGGAGCACATCCCATTATACAGCTTCCACTACTAAAATTTAACCTGATTTAAATAACATTTTTAAATAAATTTAAAATATTTTTCATTTTTCTTTCATTTCTTTTTTTTCATTAATTTTACAATTGAACATAAGCAGCACATTCAATTGCTTTTATTTATAATTTCACTTTGTTTGGTACGTACACTTATTACCGAACACTTTTTTCGTTTTTTAATATTAATATTTTGGCGAAAAATTATATAAATACGCCAAAATATTAAAAAATTTGCACATTGTAAGGAATTTTTTGCCAATTAAAGTAAAAATTCCGATAAAAACATTGAAAAAGGAAAGTTGCAAAAACACACATTTGCTATCCCTTTTCGATCTTTATAGCGAACGGAGATGTTAAATTTTCACGACCCTGTTTTTATGTCGAGTCTATATTAGCCTATGATTAAAACCACAAGAAATTATAAATTTGTTCTTATGCACAAAATGTGGCTTATGTTTACATTTTTCTTTTGTTTACTTTTGATCTTTCGTGAAATTGTATATTTGTCTCCCCCTATTTGGAGAAAAGCTGATTTAAAATTTTTTCAGACCCCCAGCTGACAGTTCTAGGTATTCTATGGCTGTAGTCCGGACAAGTGTTGTTTTCTTTATTAATAGTTTGTCGTTATTTTACCGGTAGACATAATACATACATATACATTTGTGTTTGAGCAGGAACAAAAGAACAAAGCAGATAAGTTACATAGAGATATGGTTATCCGAACAAAAATAAGCTCTTATTTCACGCAATACATGTTTTCCGTAAATTAATTAAATGTACATAAATAAATTCTTAAGAATACTTATTTATTTTTTGTTGCTGATAAAAAGAGATAATTCGATCGGTGTTATTTACCAAATTTTTAAATTTAAAGGAAGATGAGTATTATTTGCCTTCGAATTTCCTTTACTACTTTTACGGAATCAACTCTGGTATCTAAAAATATTATTTAAAATTTATTTATTTATTTCGGTTTAGTGTAAGGGCTTAACACTTACAAACTTTAATAATATATACATATATGATTTAACACTATGAAAATATGATTGAAAATATATTTATGATTGAATATATGAAATTATTAAAAAATAGAATGTATGAAAATTTAATTATTTAAAATTACTAGTAAATATCTTCTAATATTAAATATCAACAAATATTTGTTGCAATCAATAATGTTATATAATCCATTTACTTCGACTCCAATTCATCGAAATGGACCATCATTGGCGCGTTTACAGCGACAGTAAGGAATGCTCAAAACCTTGTAGTACGACTGGGAATATTAACGTAATCTCTACTGAGAATAAATTCTAACTGTACATTATGTTGAGCGTAACTGTACGACTTTTCAGCGTTGGTAACCTTATATTAACAACGCGAGCATTTTAAGCTGACAGTCTTTCATATCTTGCCCAACCAAGGTCGCCAAAGAAAATAATAAAAATTGTTTTTGAACTGATTCAATACAATCTACTTGTACTGAATGTTGCGGATTAATGAACTGCTATACTTTTGAATCCAGAATGATTTAATTTTGCTTTATTTATTTATGTACATAAATACGCATTAACATCTTGCATAAATTCTGTAATTTTAAAAATTATTTTCATTTATATACTTATAGCTGTTTCAACTGTGCACTAGGCATTCTCTTATCGATCATAAGTGCATTTCTGATAGTTTTTATAATTGCCGGAGTTGTTGTGTACTTCACGTATTACCACGATGGTGATCATAGTGACGACTTGCGCAGTTCAATCGATAAAATAAAGGATTCCTTGTCGCAGAACTTTGATAAAGCTTCAAAAATTATAGGTAAGTATTATATGTCGGAGTTTATACAGGCGAACATCTGGAATTCTCTTTTGTTTTTCATTCGCGTCCAAACAGACAAAATTGTTGCCGGCGACATACCATTATTATTGTTAATGTTGTTCCATTGTTATTGTTATTTTTCTAAGCAAAGAAAATATGAAAAAGCGTATCGCCGAGTACCGAACACAATAACGATACTCTCTTCCTCACCCGTAATATGCTGCAAAACTAAATGTTTCCCTTCCAAATGTTCGCTTGTCTAAAATTAGACTATGTGCCTTAAAAAGATATACATATAATGTACGAGTGCGGATCAATAAGTCCGTGACTTTTCGAACTTCCCTCGTAGTTATATGAAATGCAACACTGGTCCCATCAAGTACCACATGATAATAGACAACTGTCAAGTAGTCAACTGAGCAATTTTCGTCATTTACTTTGCGTTTAACAGCTGTTCAAAACAAAAAAATTAAAAAAAGTGAATTTCGAGTGCTCATTAAACATTATTTTTTGCGAAAAAAAAACCGTCAATCCAACCAAGGAAAAGCTCGATAAATTCTATTGGGACTCTGCGCCATCAATTTCAATGTAAAAAAGTGGTTTACTGACTGTTGTTGTGGTCGCACAAGTACAAATGACGCTGAACGGCCAATTGAGGTCAGTACACCCGAAAATATCGAAAAAATCCACGATATGGTGTTGGCCGATCGAAGAGTAAAAGTGCGTGAGATTGTTGATGCCATAAGCATTTCACATGCCAGTGTGGTTTCGATTTTAAATCATCAGCTGGGTTTAAGAAAGTTGTCTCCAAGATGAATGCCGCGTTTGCTCTCAATTGGCTATAAACGTAAACGTGGAACAATTTCAAGGGATTGTTTGGAGTTGTTTAACCGCAATCCGAATGAGTTTTGTAACTGAGGATGAGACATGGATCCATTACTGTACTCCAGAGACAAAGCAGCAGTCTAAACAATGGGTTTCTCCGGGTGAACCTGCTCCGAAGAAGGTCAATGTACGTTTGTCGGTCAATAAGGTGATGGCAACAGTTTTTTGGGATGCACGCGGGATAATCCACATCAAAAAAGAAAAACAATAAACGGCGAATATTATGGCAACTTATTATACCGATTTAATGAGGATTTAAAAAAATAACGACTCCATATGCCCAAGAAAAAAGTTGTTTTTCATCAAGATAATGCACGGGTACACACGTGTCCACTCTCACGTCACACTCCGGATTTAGGCCCTAGTGACTACTTCCTATTTCCATACTTAAAGAAATGGCTCGGTGGAAAGAGATTTAGCTCCAACGATGAAATTATTGACCAAACAAATGCCTATATATAATGCTCTAAACGCAAAGTAAATGACGAAACTTGCTCAAAATTTGACAGTAGTCTATTAAGAGGTGGTACTTGATGGACACAGTGTTGCACTTCATATAACTACGAAGGAAGTTCGAAAAGTTACGGACTTATTGATCCGCCCTCGTATGTACAAACAAACATAAATATAGTTTCATATACATACGTGCTCTATTAATTTCAATATTTGACTTTGCAGATTAAGGAAAAACAAATTTACAACTTACATACGTTTCCAAACTAAAGGTTTATATTACTTTTGACTGAATAAATGAATAACGAATCTCCATCACACAATTTTTATCTATAACTACATAATTGTACAATAAATAATAATATTTAATGTGTTCATATTCCTATATAATATGTGCCTTATTATAACGATTTATCGAAGTTTAAAAAAAGAAAAAATATGTTTCATCAAGATTTTCGCAGCTTTTGATAAATATAATGAATAAGGCTTTCAAGCAACTAAATATCAGCATATTCATCACAATTCATCGTTTCAAGAATACCTCCAAACAGAAATTATAACATTATTGTAACTTGTAGCTTTTATGTTGATGTATTTCGTATTAACTTTCGATAACCATAAATAAAATAGTATATGCATTTTCAGTAAAAAAAATTTTTGAGTTTATGGGCAGGTAAAGTATGGAAACCTTGTATGTATTGACGTATTTTCTACTACAGAATAAATAAGCTGAGCAAGATATATTGCAAAAGGTTATGAATTGTTCCAATTCCAATTTAGTCAGGTGTGCACAAAAAATAATTATTATTCTTTCTGTTTCTCTACATTAGTCAAATAATATAATAAAAATAAATATTTGTTGAACAAACAGGCATGTCACACATTCCGATCAGAATGGTTTTGATTCGGTATTTGCAATTCCGATCGATTTTGTTTTAGTTTCTTCAGATTTCGAACGATTTTGTTTATCCCAAAAATTTTTCAATCTCTGCTTTTCAAATAAAGTGCGGCAGTGTTGTGCATGTCAAAACAAAAAAACAAAAAAATTTGCAAAGAAACGACAAAAGTTTTTAATTTAAAAGAGATTTTTTAAATAAATTTCAAAATGTAAGTACATATATTTGTGCATATTTATCACTTTATTTAATAAAAAATGGCTTTTAATTTTTTTTCAATTTATTTTTGTCCACATTTTACAGCCGTTACCAAAGATGCAACTGTTTTTGTTATGCACGTTGAACAGACCTATTATGTGGTAAATATTATGGTTTTTTCCGTTTTCTTACTTTTGTACATTGTGGTCTCTTATTGAGATAAATTATGGGTTACTCTGATTTTACCGAACTTTACCAGAAAAGTAAACGAACAGACCTATTATGTGGTAAATATTATGGTTTTCCGTTTTCTTACTTTTGTACATTGTGATCTCTGATTGAGATAAATTATGGCTTACTCTCATTTTACCGAACTTTACCAGAAAAGTAAAGGAACAGACCTAGTGTACCTAAAATTCTTATCAGCTGGTTTCTGTTCAGCTGTCAAAGTTGTGTTCTACTCAAAGTATTTAAACTGTTTTGAAAACTTGAATAAAATTGTTGTACAGTCGAACTTCTCTATAACGTAGCAGTTGGGGACCGTAAAATTTCTACGTTATAGAGAAAATTATGCAGAAAATTTTGACTACATTTTTTTTATGTAGAAAATATATTTATTAAGACAAAAAAAATTGTTTTTACATGAACACATTAATTTTTTTTTATTAAAACATACATATGTGACTAAATTCATGCAAAAAATCGATTGCTAAAAACTTCGCAATAGAGAGATTATTTAGTGTGAAAAATTCTATTTAGGTCTTAAAAAATTGTACGTTACAGAGAGAACTTCGCTATAGGGAAGTTCTTACTTTTTATTCTATTTTTTTATTTATTCTATTTATTTTATTTCTTATTTTTTATTCTTCTATTGTTTTCAGTTCATTTGATGCATTTTTGTTAGTTTATTGTAAAAAAAACAATATATTTTTGGATAAAAAAAGTGGAAAAAGTAAGAAATATATCATTTTTATGATTTTGCGCTATGAACAACTGAAAATGGTAATTTATCAATATTTTCACGAAAAATTTGCACTTTCACAAGGCCAAAACTGCCTGAAGGAGCGTTCGAATGCTTTTGCGATGTACTAGAGAGTTCTTAACTATTGTCTTGGCTACAATCGATCGAAAATCTCAATGGTTTGGCTGTTATAGGCCAAAATATCAAAAAAAAAAAACGTGACAAAAGTCTGATCAAGTCAAAATGGGGAAGCTCGATTTTCACCGTAGACGTATGGTCTAGTGGACTTTTTTGCTTAGTACAATCCCAAGAATCAGAAACGCGAAGCGCCCATTAAGATTTTTTTCCTTCCATACTAATCGCCCCACCCTAATATACATATTACCAACCTACGCTCCCTCGCCGTTTTATTTTGGAAAAACAATACATAGCTTATGTGTCTATTTACTTATGTATGTATGTATATATATTTAACATAGAGATATCCATATTGCCTATTTACTTCAATAACGTCATAATCCAAAAATTACACTTATTCAGTTAATAATGCAGAATAATACTAGAATAATAGAAATAATCTAGCTATCGGCCTTGATCTTGTGTAAAAAATTCATGCAAACAACTTCAGAACTCATCTCGTGACAGAAGAATATTTTTTCATTTCCCCATAAGAGGCATGTAAATTGGAAATTTTAAGAACGTTTTTTTCAAAAGTAGGTTTTTTGAATTATGCCGTTGTTGATGCAGAAGGGCAATACGGATATCTCTATGTCATAAATTTCAGTACAATCAGTTTATAGTTTCAATGGTGACGTATTGAAAAAATTATTCTTAAATGGTGCCAGTTAAAAGTTAATCATACATTGTGAAATAGATCTTTACCTAACCACATTGTGAAAATGGCCAGAAAACGTATACTTATGAGGTTTGTTCAAAAGAAAAGGTGAATTTTGTTTTCTTCGATTAAAATGGCGTGGTGCATCATGAGTTCTTGCCAACAGGTCGTACGGTTAATAAGGAATACTACAAGGAAGTTATGCAACGGTTGCGTGAAGCAATACGGCTTAAACGATCGGAATTGTGCAAAATAATCGTTGATTCTGCATCAAGATAATGCACCAGTTCACACATCAATGCTTATTCGTGATCTAATCATGCCTCAACCACCTGATTCACCAGATTTGTCTCCCTGCGACTTTTTGCTATTCCCAAAACTGAATAGACTAATGAAAGGAAAGCGTTTTGCCACAATTGATGCAATGAAGTCAAAATCGAAAGAACGAGCTGATGGTTACACCGAAAAGCACATGTCAGAAGTGCTTCGAGGATTGGAAGGAGCGCTGGCATAAGTGCATTATATCTGAGGGGGATTACTTTGAAGCAGACAAAATGTACATAGAAAGACCTTTGAGAATTTGGCATGTAAAGCATTTGGAAATTAATATATCGTGCCTTAACCGCAATAAAAGCTTAAGCGACAAAATCCAAATTTTACAGGAGAAGGTTTTTTCTTATTATATCTTGTTTAAACCCAGTTAATACAACCAAATTTTGTATGAAGGTTCTGTTTTGTCCAATTCATGAAATGGAGCAAATTTTTTTGATATATTTGCACAATATCGGCTATTTTTGGCGCTTAAGCTTTTTTCGCCGTCACCCTGATGACTTGCTGAAAAATATTGTGTCGGTTGAGATGAAATACTCTTATGACGAAGGATTTCTTTTTTTGTGGATTTTTTTATTTAACATTTATTTATTTATTTCTTGTATGTATATTCTGATACATTTACTTATACATACATAGTACATAAATATGTACTATAACATTAGGCTAATTCACTTAAAGTCAACAAATTTAAATTCTTATTTTCATATACATACATATGTATTTGTGCCACAAATTGTGTAGTTTTTTAATTAATATATATAACCACTCTAGGGAGAATCGTCTTCTTCGTCAGTTTCAGGCAGCAAATCCTTTGTGGAATTATCATACTGTAATTTTGGAAATTCTTGATGGAATTTTTCGGGTATGGTTTTGTTGTCACAGTGTTTTTAAATCTTTGTACTTTGCAGAAGAAATTTTCAATTGACTTTTATACAATTCTGTAGGGCCATTAGCGAGCAATTCAGAGTTCCTTCTGGATCGTGAAATCGAATTTATATTATATTTTATTTCAGAGTTTTCGAAATAGCCATACTTAACCCTTTATTGCATAGTGTTGCATATCTGCATCATACTCTTGAAATGTGTCTACTTACGAAAATAAATAACGGATTATATTTTTTTTACTCTATTTGTTTTCTTTTATTTATGTTTTGTATAAGTTAACTGTTTTTTTTTTTTTGGAACTGCGTTCAAGTCAAAAAAAATCATTTTAAAGTTAACAAAAAGCGCACGCTTATAAAGCTAATTTTTTGTGTGAGTGTTTTGATAAAAAGTTTAATTTAAAACAATTTTTTTCCAGGTAAGTATTTTTTTTTTAGATTATTATATATCTAGCAATTGTATAAACATTAAAATGCTCATATTTTATCAAGAAAACCATTTAATTTTCTATAAATAAACTATGATGCATATCTGCAACACTATGCATTTAGTTATACTTTTGAATGTGATTTTCAGTATGCCTTCGTTTTTATCAAATAAAGAATTGGAGAGGATTTTGGATGAATGGGTTGACAGTGAAGACGATTTTGTTGATGAAAGTGACGACGAAATGCTCGAAAATGAAGATCTGGTGATTGCTACCAAATTTATCGAAGGCAAAAACCTAGATGATGAAGATGATGAAGCAGTGGATCGAGAAGATGTGGATATTTTATCTGCGGAAGAGCCAGCATCAACTTCATCTGCTGCTGAGATGAGAGAATTTAAAATAGAACTTTGTGAACTTAAGGAAATGTATAAAAAGGTATTGTGGAGACAGAATAATTTTAAATTCGATTCAGAACGAACAAAATTTAAAGGTGATTCTTCTTTGTCCGAGCCATTGCTCCAGCTATCCACGCCACTAAGTTTCTTCAATTACTGTTTCTCTGACGATATAATAAATTGTATTGTGTCAGAATCAGCCCTGTATGCAACGGAAAAAAATCCAAATCATTTTGTGGTAATATCGCCTGATCACATACGAAAATATATTGGGATATGCATTTTAATGTCAGTGGTTCAAGTGCCTAATATTCGCCGTTATTGGAGCCCTATTGTTGGAAATGAAACTATTGCAAACACTATGACTGTAAATGAATTTGAAAAAATTCGGCGATATATGCATTTTAATACAAACAGCAGCATGTTGCCTAGGGATCATCCTAAACACGATAGGTTACATAAAATTAGACCTCTTTTGACCGAATTGGTTAAGAAATTTTTAACGATCCCACTAGAGGAGTGTTTATCTTTAGATGAACAGATATGTGCAACTAGACAGCCTCATTGGACGTTATCGAACAAAAAAAAAATCGCGAAAATGGTATATGCGGATATTTTACCATTTGCTAGATATAACAGTCGTAAACTCATGGATTTTATATAAAAGAGTATGTTCAGCTCACAATACGAAGCCGATGAGTTTGTGCGACTTTCGTATAGATATTGCAGAATCACTTTGCAGAACTGGTTTAGTGCTTTCGAGATCAAGGGGTAGGCCAGTCAGCTCTCCACAACAACCAGAACAAGGTATACGAAAAAGAAAATGTTCGAGCTCACATGTTTCACAGGATATAAGGCTGGACAAAATATCACATATGCTAGTTTACATGGACAAGCGTCTTAGGTGCAGGGTACCAAATTGTACAGGATACACGTTTATAAAATGTGAAAAATGTAACTCTGCCTTGTGCTTAAATAAAAACAAAAACTGTTTTCAAACTTTTCATTCATAAATAAGCTATAAAAATTTAACTTTTATTTTTTAAAATTTGTAATAAGATTTATTTTTATTTTGTAAAAATTTTTTAAGACTGAATTCCTTTTTATTTTTACTAAAAACTTCATTTATATATTTCTAATTAATAAAAAAGTTTTATATAGTATCAAAATTTAAAATGTTTGTTTTTAATTTTTTTATATGTACATAAATGCATGATGATGCAGATCTGCAACGGAAGGAAAGTGGTGTTTTCCAGGAAATCTAGCACCGGATTTTTTTTTTAGTAATTGTTTTGAGCTTATAAGATCAATTTATATCAAGAAAAAATTATTTTATTCCAAAAGAAAAAATCATGCAATAAAGGGTTAAGGCCTATGTTCGGGTTATCTTTTTCAAATGTAGATGAACGCAAATTTTTGAATGAAATTTTGGTTGCGTTAGGAAGCATCGCCCACGAAAATGTTTTCCAATCTTTGAATTCAGAGTACTTTATTTCAATGCAATCGTAGTTTTTTGGGTTAGTCCGTGCATTGGATATTAATGTATACCATTCACTTGGTGCCCAAACAGTTCTATTGCGTGTAAAAGATTCAATGGTGCTATGAATTGAATCCACTGGCATCATTGTATGCCCGGGTAACAAAAACGTAACTTTTATATTTTTAATGTAATTCGAATTCTTAATAAAATGCGTTAATGTTGCAAGCATAGCTCTGTTACGATTTTGTCCCGTACAGCTGTCACAATAAAGACTGACAGACGAAAAAGTTTTTCTTTCATCAACAAGTTTTAGGTATTTGAAAACAATGGTTGAAATTTCATTACTACCTCTTTTTCCATCGTTTTCTCCCCATAAAAAACAATATCCGCTTCTGGTGTCACTTTCGTAAAAGCTTTCATTATAGAATGCATACTTTCTAGAATAAAATAAAAAAAAATAAATTTCCACATTGTTTATTCTTACACGGATTAGGCAGAACACTTGTATCGCGAACTTTTATATTTTGAAGTCTTTTGGGTAGTTTTCTCTGCCTTTTACAGCCTCTCTGTCCCACACATGTTTCTTCTTCAATCTCATTATCTGAAACTGTTAATTCATCAGAACAAGTACATATGTACATATCTGAATCGCTATATGGAACAAGGGCTTGTTTATTAAACTTCTAAAAGAAAATATGTATTTTCTTTATCAGACACAAAACTTTTAACATTCCACACACAAGATTTATTTACCTCTGTCATATTGTATATATTTTTCAATTTTTGTACACAATATTTTTTTTATATTTTTGTGGAGAATTTTAGCTTAAGCGACAAACCGCTGTCACAAAAAACAAACAAACAAATCAAAGTGCACTTAAGCTAAAATTGTTTTTGCTATAAATTCGTAACGGTACCTTGTATGACCATGAACTTTTAAAAGATGATGCAAGTGTTGCTAATAAATTCATTTATTAAAAAAAACGAAAATTGATAAGTATGTCGCTTAAGCTATTATTGCGGTTAGGGCACGATATGTTGTATGTAGGTAGTCAACGAAATAATTTCAAATGAACCCCATATATTTGCTGGGTATAAACATTTTACTTTATTTGTTTTGCATTAGAAAAACATGTGGAGTCTCTTTTTGCTGAATGCCTGGTGAAATATTCACATGTTCACCATTTTCTAATCTCGTCAGCTCAATAGAGTAAATGTGTTTGTTGCACAACAACAACAATTGTCGTTATTTTACTTGTATTAACAATAAAGTGGTCGTACATACAATAAGTAAGAAAAATTAAAAAAAAAATTAGAAACATTCATATTTACAAACTGTACATTGAAAATAAACACTGTACTTGCTTCAAAGAATGCTACACACACACATGATATCTATACACACATATGTACATGTGTTTATGTATGGAAGTATTTGATGTTTTCTAGCTATCTGTATCCCAACAAACATAAAAGAAGTCGCGATTTCAAAAAGTATATGTATGTAATTCTACTATTAAAAGAAAAAAAAGTGTTATGTTTCTTTGCTTTTGGGATTATTCAATTCTAATTCAAATTCGGCTGATTATAAATAAACATTTGCATTTTGATTTGCTATAATCGAGAATAAAATGTCTAAGATTCCGAAGGAAGCGTCATATATGTACAGGGTGGCACAAAAGAAGCTACTATATGGTTTAAATGGTTTATAACTTTTTTTTATTTATGCGAATATTAAATTTTTTTTTAAATACAGTATATTATTGGGGATTTTTTTGCAATTAGCTTTGAAAAATTATATCCTGTAAGTGATGTCCATTTTCTGCTTCGCACATACGTGCTCTTTTTAGCATATTTTCCATGACTTTTCGCAAAAATTTCTGGTGTAATGGCCATGATTTCATTTCGAATGCTTTATAATTAATTCCCCAAGTCTTCACAAAATGCTGAAAAAAAAAACATAGAAAAAAATAATTAAAAAAGTTATAAAGAATTCAAACCATATACTACATAGCTCCTTTTGTATAATTCCCTGAACCCAGGAAAATTTTTCGTTTTGTAGTCAACGTGTAGACCACTGCGACCATTGTCACCCTCGCTCCCTCTTGTGTTAAAAATTCATGCAAATAGCTTCAGAACTCACCTCGTGACAGAAGAATATTTTTTCATTTCCCCATTAAGAAATATATAACTTGCCCTCCTCGCAGCGCCACTTCGGCCTGACGAACGCTGCTCTCGTCCGGCAGTTTGAAGCACATTCTAACTCCCAGGGTTGGGGTCTTAGTAGACGAGTTCGGAGTTAGAATTATGATTCAAGCTGCCGGACGATTGCAGCGTTCTTCAAAGCCTGATCCCCAAAAAGTCATAGAAGATCTTCCCCTGCCTATACCGGAGTAATGGCAGCAATTCTTGATTCAGACCACGACCACATTGCTTGTCGCCCTTACCGATTCGTGAATCTTGATTACCTTCCAATCACTGGTAGGGTGGACATGATTGCCGTAGGGTCATATGGCTCAGTCGGAATGACTGCAATTGGTCTACGAAGTATTTCGCCTACCGAGATTAATTCCTGCCTCGCACCTGCCACACCTACCCCAGTGACCCAACTACTTTATTCAGCCCAGATGCCGACCTCCCATCCAAGCAATCGACCAGTTTCACCCTACCCTGAAACCAGCCTTCATCCTTAAATTGCGGTGACGACCCCTGAACCACTTTTTGGTCTTGCAGGTAGACATCCAGCATCTTTCGACAGATCAGTGGCCATTTATCGTGGTCGATTGATCCGTCACAGTTGTTGCGTTCGTAAATAGCCCTTAAAAGGGGATCTCTCTCCACCTCACTATAAGGTCTATTTACTACCTGTTTGGCTGGTTTGGTGTGCGGTTGCGGTGTCTTCAGCGTCTCATACCCCGACCTTTGCTGTTTCGGCCCTGGGACCAGTTTACCGCCCCTACTCTTGCAGATGTTGAAGGATTTGTCGTGTCGACTACCGCGATATGAGCGCTAGCCTATTTCAGGGAAGATTTTTCCTCTCTGGATAGGCCATCAGCCGCTACAACGGTGTAACTGAGCTTCAGGTTTTACTGGTCATGTTATTGCGTTCGATTCGAATCGAAATTTCAAACTAAACTTTATTAAAATATATAAGAATTTCGTTCGATATCAAATGCCGTAGTTTGAACCCTGGTTTATGCGTGACAAATTAGAAAACAATACGTGGGGAGGGACTACCCTTAATCCCTGTTCCAAGAAGAAAATTTAGTTGTAAGCACCGTATATACATAATAAATAAAAAATAAGTTTACAGCAAATATTTAATTAAACCTGAATGTCGCCTTAATCATTCGCTGGCAATATTTTGGATTATGGTGGACTCAGTTTAACTTATAAAGGAGGGAAAATGACGGTCTAATTCTCCAAGCAAGATTTATTAACGTTTAAAACTAGTTTTACGAAATAAAAAAACAGTACCGTCCACCACCAAGGCTGTTAAAAGTAACAATTTTTCGCGATGGTGAATCCATGAACTTTGGACTTATTCCAGTCTAAATTCCTGATCAGGAAGAGTTACCTGATAGTCCTCATTTTCCGACCGTTTGCTAAACTAAGTAAGTTCAACAGACAAATTCTCAGTGACAAGTGCAGATTTTTAAAACTTCAAAGTGACTTTTGTAGGCGAAGACACTTGTAGATATCGTAAAGTCCTTTTTGAAACGATTTTTTGAAAGTTACAAGACCTCAAAAATTTATAGAAAAAAAAAGTGTTTTTGCACTTTTAGGTCTGAATATCTCGAAAACCTGCCGTGATATTGCTATTCTGAGGTTGGATTCAAATTCAGCACGTTTAAAATTTTTAGGAAAGTGTAGTCAGATTCTTGTTTAGAAAGTTTCATAAAATTTTGTCGACCTGTGCATTTAATTGTTAACATATGTACATAATATAAGATAGAAACAGATATATGTAAATGAAATTTGCTTTCAGAGTTCCAATAATAATAATAATAATAATTATCTAATAACTATCTAACTATACTTTTTCTAGTTCCAGCACAATACATCGCGTATTTAAGGGACTTCTCCTGAGTCCAAGATAAAAAAAAAATTAAATTATAGATGGTTTTTTCGAAAATGCAATCGAATGTTTTTAAGATACTTGGAAAGCAGTTCAAATGAGCGAGAGATTCAAATTAACGAGTTTTAAGTCAAGTCTAATAGTGATTTCAGTAACTTTAGATTAGACGAATTGTCGACAAAGCAATAGCTAAATCTCAATCGACATGCATATGTCCAGGACGCTTACTTCTGGAGATGGCCCAATAAACTGGTCAGAGCAGTCGCTCGATAATTTTTACAGGGTTGTCTAACTTGGGGGTCACACAATCAAGTTTTGCATTTCAAATTTAAATAACATCACACTTCTTCCTTAAACACTCCTACTTTTAAAAATTGATGCGAATTTGCTTTCAAATATTCTTTCCCATTGTGTATTTCAAATTTTTCGCTCATACTGTTTGCCACAGCTGACGGCTGTGACGTAGGCTGCACGTAAGTTATAAGCAATTTAAGAGCAATTTTATTTTTCAAAAGTCATCATCAAGAAAGCTACAACAAAACTGTTGACAACAATAGTAGTCAGCAGCCGAAAATGACTTTTATTATGCCCAGTATAAAAATACAATCTTCTTACATAATTTTATACGCCTGCAAAAGAGCGCATCCATTGTGGTCGATTTGGCAGCGAATCCACTATGCATTACAGAGAAAATTCTTTTTTTGGCCGAACGGCACGTATGTGGAATAGACTACCCGCAGAGGTCTTACCTGTCACTATTTATGTAACAAAACTCAAATCCAATGTCAATAAACACTACTCCCTCTATGCTTTCTCCCAAAACCTTTTTTTCTTAGTTCCGTCACAAAGCACCGTATGTGTAGGAGTCATATTCTGAGTACCGGTCCAAGAAAAAAAAAATTTTAAATAACGAAGAAAGAAAACAAAGTACGGAAATGACAATAGTTGTCAGTTATATAAATATATAAATATTTATTATTTATCAATGTTTGTTATATGATTTCGCTGCTCTATATATGTACGATGTCTGGTCAAAAGAAAAGGTAAATTTTGAATTTTTTTGAAAAGTATTTTTTTATTTACCAATATCCATTTTGTCCCCTTCAAAGTAATCCCCCTCAGATATAATGCACTTATGCCAGCGCTCCTTCCAATACTCTAAGTACTTTCTCGTTCTTTCGATTTTGACTTTATCTCATCAATTGTGGCAAAACGCTTTCCTTTCATTAGTCTCTTCAGTTTTGGTGAATAAAGTGGTTGAGAAATGATTAGGCTGTTGTTTGTGATCAAGAAATCACGAACAAGCATTGAGCTGGTGCATTATCGTGATGCAGAATCCACGATTCTTTTTTCCACAATTCCGAAGTTGCATAATTTCTTTGTAATATTCCTTCTTAACCGTACGACCTGTTGGCAACAACTCATGACGCACCACGCCATTGTAATCGAAGAAAACAAAATTCACCTTTCCTTTTCAACATACCTCGTACATTTCATTAAAGTAATACTATAAAAATGTTTTAAAATTTGAAATTTTCTATTTGAGTTGCAAAGGCAAAATATGTCCATGCCACGCGCCATTTTGCCTTTAAATGGAACATAATTTCATCAACGCAAAAGTTCTCTTCGTTCGGTAATGATGTGGTATACGTCCAAAAGTGGCCACAGTTTAGACAGCTTATCATTTTTATTCGAAATTGATGAGAATTTTAAAGTTTTGCGTAGATAATGAAAACGACTTCTGACTGTAATAATTTGACGAAATGAAAGGATCTCAGTTGCATTCGACCAATGCACTGTCAGGCGGGGAAACCCAATTATAATCATCATCAGGAATAAATTGCAATTGCGGGGAGTCCGTTCATCCTTTTTCAATTGATAGTCGTCTAACTTTTTAACATAAACGGACTCTTCTCGAATTTCATTCTGCTCAAAATTTTCAGCAACAATTTTATGCGTACTTTGCGAGATAGTTCTTCTATGACAAAAGCGTTATTTTTCTCGAAGGCTCCCTTCAGGTCATTCATCGAAATCGTTCAAAATATTTCAAAATTCCCTGTCTTTAAATACGTGTGCCATTTTAAAATTTCTGTTCTTGAGAAACCGATTATGTTGTCCACTATGGGAGTGAAGAAAAAACGTTAAATTTATAATATATTTTAGCTTCTTTGAGTAAAATTGATTAATTATATACATATATTGTATCTCATCAAAATCGGCGCAGTAGTACAGCTGTTAAAGGGATTACAAAAAAAAACGTATTTGCCTATTAATACTCGTATATAGATTAAATGATTATTGTTGTATATACATACATATGTATTTATATAAAAAAAATTTACCTTTTTGAAAACGCAGTTTTTCTGAAAAGTACCAATTCCACTTTATTTATAGTTTTCTTCTCAAAAATTCCATTCATTTGATACCCATATTATGGAAGTGGCTGAACAATAGTCGTCCGCCATGTAGTGTTTTCAGAGATTTTATTATATTTTATGGTCCCTTCTGAAAAAAATACCTTTAATTTGATACCCATATCATATATGTATATAAAAGTTAAAAAGTTTACAGCACAGGCACTATTTAAATGGCTAAAAAGTATAAAAGTACAATTTTACCCCATATATTTTTGAGTTTTGAAAATGTAGGAAAACACATTCAAGATTTTTCTAAATGAATAAATCACGGGCAAAAGCTTTGTTCTATTAGCAATACTAAAAGTAAATAGTATCTGGAAAAAGTATGAAACAAGTGTCCGCTTATTTTTGAACACCATTTATAAGCATTTGTAATTTTAATTCTATCTGTCAAAGTTTCTGAGATATTACTTTATCGATTTTACACCTAGCATTAGAATGACCAAAATTCCGTTCTTAGTCGATTTGAACATAGAAAGAGCGATGAAGAGTGATGACGTCTTACGGCATTCAAATACCGAGAGGCTTAAACTTAATTTTGTACCGTAAAATAGCACAGAAACCCTCAATTCAAACTAACTTAAACTGAATGCCCTAATTACATTCCACACACATATTTATATTAATGCACGCATGAAAGTATGTACGTATACATTTCAGAATTCATAAATTCTTGAATTAGAATGTTTGATATCTAAATTAGTATTGAGGCATTTACGTAAAAATATACTCGTATACAAATACTTGTAGATACATTATTAATTTCGAACACATGTACGTTTGTATGCTTGTAACTTGGTAATGTTAGAAACTAGTAGTATTTTTTAAAAATGTATCACCATGTGTAATCGCATAAGTATTAAGCAATTTATGCGAACCTGTTAAGGCTAATGGCTTAAAATATGTGTACATGTTCATTACCGTAATTACAATGTAAAAAATACTCGAAAACAGCTGGTGGCGAACACACAGATACATTATGACAGTTGGGAAAGCTTCACTAAAGAAAAAATATCCTATATGTTTATTTGTACACAGATGAGTGTATTAAAATGGACCCAGCGTATCAATTGCATGTTTTCTTTCAGAAATATGAGACTTCCTACAATCCCATGGTGCCCCAAATAAAATTTAAATTTAACCACTGATTTCGCAGTATATGTAGATATGTATGTATGTGTATGTACATACTTTAAAAGCAAACATATACAGGGTGGCGCAGAATGAGCTATATGGTTTATAACTTTTTTATTTATACGATTATTGTAATTTTTTTTTTTTAAATACAGTGTATTATTGGGGAATTTTTTGCAATTAGCTTTGGAAAATGATATCCTGTAAGTGATGTCCTTTTTCTGCTTCGCACATACGTGCTCTTTTTATCATATTTTCCATTTTTCCTTTTCGCAAAATTTCGGGTGTAATGGCCATGATTTCATTTCGAATGTTGGTTTTTAGATGGAGTATGGTTCTTGGTTTGTTGACGTACACTCTTTCTTTCAAATTTCGCCAAAGAAAACTGTCAGGAGCTGTTAAATCTGTTGTGTGTGCAATGCGCACATTAAAATGACCACGATATGCACGCTGTGTCAACACAATAGACTGTTGGTTTGAAAAATAAAATTCAATTATTTTTGTACGTCGTTCGATCGTGTAATGATTCATAATTAATTCCGCAAGTCTTCTTCAAAAAGTGCAGAAAAAAAAACAAAGAAAAAATAATAATTAAAAAAGTTATAAAGAATTCAAACCATATAGCTCATTCTGCGCCATCCTGTATATATTTTTTGTAAGAATCGTATCGAGTGTGATGCAGTCGTCCTTCAAATGGATCTTGTAAAAAGCAAAGAAATTCCTTTTTCAAGACAGTTATTATTACTAAAATCAATAATAAAAATCTTTTGGCATACTAAAAGCATTGAGCAATATGCCATCCCCATCATTCTACGCTACCGAGGGCACCGAATTACATAAAGTTTTTCAAATTTAGTGCATGGGAAACAAAGAAGTTATGACTCTTTCAATTTTAAACTTTAAAAAATACTTTTTCCACCACATTTACCGTTATAATATCACTTTTCGAAGTGAACTAAAAAAACTAAAGGTATATTCGTTCTCTATGGACTCCAACAAAACAGAATTGGTACATGAGAACACCTGCATAATTTTGCTGTAGCACAGTGTAATTATTTGTTTGAAATTCTAAAGTATTGCATAAGGAAATCTTTATAATTCACTATAAATTTTCAAAAGTTAGACGTTATGTATGCTGGGCAACTCTCTCTCCAACAGAGCAAGTTTTCGTTTTTAATTGGTTAATTTTGTTTACTTAAATAGAGAGAAAACCCTCTTCATACAGGTTGGCACAAAAGTTACGAAGGTATTTTAATTCCTTATAACTTTTTTATATGAATTTTTGCTTTGTTTTCTGCATTTTGTAAAGAAGGCTTGGGGAATTTAAAATGGAACAGTATACAATTGAACAACGTGCCAAAATCGTTGAAGTTGTTGTACCGTTTGGTGTGGTGTTTCGTCGGAAAGGATAATTGGCCCATATTTTTAGAAAATGAACACGGTGTCGCCGTTTCCATCACTGGTGTTAGATATCGGACAATGTTGGAAAATTTTTTAAGGTCACCCATTGAAAACCATCCGCAGGTATGGTTCCAACACGATGGAGCCACAGCGCATACTGCGAAAAACACAAAGGCTATTTGAACTCAAACGCCTTCGTTCATTTTGAGCCACCCTGTATTTACCACACGATAGATAATGATTTTAGAAAAGATCTTGTTTCGTTGTCGGTATTGTGTAACACTACTAAAGTAAAATAATTGCTAAAAATGGCCACGAAAACATCTCTTACATGTCCTTTTCATTAACAAGTGCTAATGTTTGCAAAAATATTGGTACTGAATTTCTATAATAAAAGTTCCTACTGGCTTTTTTGTGGGGTTCTCAAAAAGAAACCTGTAGGGTAAATTTTTATGAAATTTAAAACCCAGATTCATTAAGTCACATAAAATTTAACTGATATACATACAGAAACGTTAATAATGCACAATATTTATCAAAAAGTGGGATGCGTACCACCAGCTGCATTCTTTCGTAATATTTAGAAATTGCAGTGTAAGGGCCTGTTCGTAAATGCATCACTGCGCTGCATAATATGATTATCATATGTTGCGGATTCATTTATTTGCGCGCATTTGAATCGAAATAAGAAACGAAAATAAGAAATTAAAAAGTTACTCTTCGATGGCATCGCACGTTTTCATATTTATTTGCGTATTTGCATTTCTGACATTTACGAACATGATGCGCGTCATATTCATTGTAGTGCTGCATTTACTAAGAGGCCCCAATTCTATCTAATGACGGCCATTGTTTGTCTCCTTCTATCTTTTGCGGTTTATAAAATCCAACCGTTAGGGTACAATGCTGGCCGCTACTGTCCAATTCTCCACCGCAAGGCAAATTCATGTTTCTGTTCACCTGCTGCATCGTTTCTCTTTTTGTCGACTTTTTCCTTAATCCATATAAATAAACATCGTCTCATTTTCGGAGGCACACTTATTGAACTTGGGAATATTTTCCATTGTATATACATACATACATATGTATGTATATGGAGTGCATATGCTCATGTCTTCTAAGTACTTTCAGGTACTTTCATCTATTTTTTTATAGCCGTTTATTTTCGTCTGAATTATTTTTATTTAAAAATTTAAAAAAATATGCCATCAAATAGCAATATACCCGAGTGGTGGTTAATTGTAGAATGTACTAAAATTAAGTACATAGGATAGTAATGTGTGTAGCAACATTTTGCAAGCCATTTATCGTATTAACTAGCAAACATTTCTGATCACCTGAACAAATGTTCACCACTAAATTTCAACTTAAATATGTATTGCGCAACAGACATTAGCATTCGTATGCACACGCCGTATTCGTACACAGTACTACTACATGCAGCTATTCATATCAATACATACAGCACAGTGTACATAAATGTATGTATGTATGTATGTACACATGTACGTCAGTACAAGTACCCGCTTGTCCGCGGATACATTCCATAAGCCATTATACCATTATGCACAAAGCAATGACCTATACTTGCTCGGCAATACCTACGCAGTGCGTTTGAGTGACGAATTTAACATGGGGATGTCATTGGAAGTATACAATCGCCACCCTCTCGCTTACATTCCGTTGACGAAAACAGTGACGAATATTCATCATAGTTTTCATTCACAAAAATACTATGATGAAAAGAATACTGAAGCCGGAATGAACGGTTTCGTTAACGTTGGATAATGAACTCCTTCGTAAATGCTCAGTAATGATATATTAAAAATGTCTTTAATTGTTTATGGTTATTCTTTCATTCATTCATTCTTTCTCTCAGCTTTCCTCTCCAGCGACATGTTTTTGAATATGCGCCTCTCTGCATTTGTATTGCTTTACGGATGTGTACAACCGCTGGCCCAACACTGTTAATATTGGTCATTAAGACCGCTTCTGAAATGGTTAAAAATTTATTGTCAATTTACATTTAGTTAAAATATTAACAGCCGTATTAATAAAAAAGTCTTAAATAATGTTTAAAATACATTTTAGTTAAAACGCTTTTTAATCCTAAAACACGTTTTTTAAAAATTCATATTAATAATCAGTATTTTAACTAACATACGTTTTAAGGTTTTTCAAAAATGAGGATGGCAGCCCTAGATTTTTTATTTACTACTTGACTCCTAATGATGCAAAACCGTGATTATTAATTCACGCAGTAATCGTATCTAAATAGTTTTATTGTCGTGTATAATAAGAATATTGTTTTTTATAGAATAAAAAATGTATGATAAGTTGTATATTAATCAAAAAACTAATAACAGTAAAAATATCGCTTGGTAAGATTGCAATTTTAGTGACTTATTTAATTGCAGTTAAAAGAGTATTGAATAACGAGTTTCATACTATTTGTTTTGATTGCTTACACATCACTACTTAGTTCTGTGCGGTCAACATTGGTTTCATTTGAAATTTGTGTAAATTCCTTATTTTCAAATCGCTCTTTTATTTCAGACTCGTTAAAAATGCGGCAGTCGTGCGTACTCCCCCTCCATCATGCCACTAAATCTAAAATTTTTAGCTGGGCATCGCAAACAACCTAATTAATGAAAACATTAAACTTGAAATTACAAATTACAATTGTTGTTACCTGCACATTCAACGAATAAAATCATTTCCTATTGACGTAATATTGTGCTAAGTCACCTCCAGTTTTTTTAATTTTAATATGGGTTCCATCTATAGCGCCAATAATACCAGGGAAGTTTCTTATTTCTCTAAACTGTTTTGCTAGTTTCACCTCTTCTTCAATAGATGTTGGCATTCTTATAAAATTTTTGCCAAGTTTAGCAAGAGCACGAGCTACTTTTTTACAAATCAAGCTCACACTTGGCTGTGACAGACCATGAAGATCTTCAGCATCATCCTGAAACTAAAATCATGGTTTTGTGTCATTATTAACATTACTATCACTGAAGGCAAACATATATACTGCTCTTCGTCCCCATCATCGTAAAGATACTAGAACCTGTAGTTCAAGAGACGTTCCGCAACCTCTACGCTCTACAGATATATCCGTTCTCACCAAATTTACAATTTTTTTAACCGTTTGTTTATTAAAGCGGTACTTCTGCTTTAATTGGTTGTCCGGAATAGAAAACGGATCGCTTCTTGGTTTGTAATTTTTCTTTTGACGGTTTCTTGAAATTTCATCAATACGTTCTATTATAAATTTAATTAAAATTATAAAATTTTTACTTTTGTTCATATTACATTTGTTCTTACCAATTCTTTTGATCAAATATAGCGTGTCCATTATTTATTCGAAACAAACAATCACAATGAAAACAAACACTGCACAATCTTCTTAAAATAGCTTTAAAACAGGGTAGAACCAATTTTAAAATTTCCATATTTACACAAGTTTTAAAATGTGCATTTTAAGCTAAAATTCGTTTATTAATACAATTTTAATGAATTTTGCTTAAAAATGCTTTAAAATGCGTTTTAAATTTTTATTAATACGGCTGTAAGTGTTTTTTACCTGAAAGTACTGAAAAAAAATTTTCGTGTTCTTTAAAGCTCTTCTTCTTCCCTTGAACACCATCGACGTTGTAGGCCATAATGACATCGTCACCCAAAATATTTTTAAAAATTCACTTTTCTCTAAGAAAAACTAAACAAACGCTATTTTTTTATTTAACAATTTTCGACTTCACACGTGTTGATCAAAAAACAGAATAATTGTTATTCTGTGTTTTGGTTTTTGTCAACCCCCGAATGACGCCGACACTTTGTTATGAAATCAAGAGGCTTCGCTAGAAAACTATTAAACATATTTTTCTCGCTTGCTTATATACGATCAACGATCAATTCATATAATATATTGGTACACCAAGTAGGTACTGGCAATTGTGAGTGACGAATTTATTACAGAAAAAACGTCAATAGCAGTTTTGCCGAACAAGCGGGTACTTGTGAATTTACTTATGTATATTACTGTTACCCAATTGTGAATACTTATTCGTGATGTTACGAATACCAATTTTTGATATTCGCGAATACGAATATATTCGACGAATACGAATATCCATTTTGTTTCTTTTCGGTTATTTTATTACGCTTTTTTTGGTATCGTTAACCTTTTATTTATACTGAATACCCTTTTTCAAAAATGGTCTTTTTGACGCTCTTTCCATTTTTTGTGGCGCTTTCGGTGCTTCTTGTTGCTGGTCGAAAGAACATTGAGCTTAATGAACTTTCTTTTAACCAAATATTACAAAACGACTTTTTTTATACTCGTCTAATTCATTATTGCATATTAAATATGGCATAAAACAATAGCCCAACTCACAATCTTGTGCATATGGTGTTGCATCATTGCATTTGCAAAAAGGTATAGCATATTTTTGCTCTACAGTAAGAAAATACACAGCAATGCACATGCTAGACTTAAATTTATATGCAACACTGAAAACCAATAGGATTTATTTGCTATGAGTATGCAACACCTAATTGCAAATAAACAGCTGACTAACAATAATCCAAGCCAATCAAATCGTAATCGCCGCATACTTGCCGCTGCTTATTTTCCTCCAAAAAAACCAGTAGTTCATTATCTTTTATTGGACATATTTTTTTTTTGGCAAATTTGTTTGTTTTTTTAATCAGCTGTGAATTTTGTTCTTGCAATGAGTAGTGCATAATAAATTAAAAATGTTATTCACAGTTGATAGCACAAATTTGCTATTGCATATATTTATAACCTCAAATACACAAGATTGTGAGTAGAGCTAATATAAAAAGTTTCAAATTATCTTGAAGTGTTTACCTAAAAATTATTTGAGTATGATACTTAGAAGGATCGGAATATTTCAATGAAACCGTTTTGTGGCTCGATTATGACAATTATGATTCAGATATGTATGTTTTAAAATGCAATTGTTTTCTATAAAACATTATATTTATTTTGTCTTTTAATGAACAATTATTTTTTTGTTTTGCTTCGGAATTTTTTTTTAAGTTTTCAAATATTTGTTTTGACGCTTTTTAACCTTTTCTGTGTAATTTTTGTACTCTTCTTGACCATTTTTACTATACACTTGATGCTTTTCTTCATTTATAAAATGGCATCACTAGGTGCGGGGCTTATGTAGCCACTGAAAACTAAATATGAATTATTTTATTTTAAAAACTTTGGTTCTAGTATATGTATATTTAGGTTGCAAAACACGAATTTGAAGTACGTTAGCCGAAAAAATAACTTTTGGAAGCAGCAGGTCAGAAAAACGTAAAACAGCCTGCAGGCAGTCATAGTGGTTAAGAGAAAAAAACTAAATGTGCTGTAATATTGAAAATTATTATTTTTTAAGTGAATTCGGAGAAAATGGCTTAAAAGGGACATGGAATAAATTATCTATCAATATAGTTTTAAATTAAATCGGTTATTTTGCATTTGAAAAACATAAATGAATCCTTTTCTACATTTGCATCCGATTTTTACATAATTTACATGATTTCTCTTTGTCCCTATTCAAGAAAATGATTTATTTTATCGCATCTCAAGTTTGCTACAGGATGCAATACTTTCTTTCCAACAGAGTTAGCTCTTGGTTAGAAGAAGACCGGCCTATAAGTCGGTATTCATTAGAATTGCACACTTTTTAGGTTCAAGTCATGCATAGTTCTCTATTTTCCTTCAATAATAATGAGTAACAATGTAACATTTATTATTTTTTAATCCCTTTCAAAACACTCACAGAAAAAGTGCACAACAGTCTACCTCTCCGAAGCTTCCCCACAGCCCCTACACCGGACATTCAACGGAATGCCCATCCTCTCAGCAAGAGTGCCGATGTCCCAGTAGCCCGTGCAGATGGCCGTAAGTCTACTAATGGACAACTGCGAAAAGCTCAGGAGTTGCCGAGTTCCACCAAAATCATACCGCAAAGTTTCTTAAATCCGGTAAACTTTTTTCTTTAGTTGTTCTTTAGGAAAGTTTACATAAATATATAAAATCCCGTTTTGTACTAAACTTAACGTTTTATCACTTGAAATCAACGTTGCATTATACTAAATCATACATCAAAATTCAAGGTTTTTGGACAAAGCTAGAGTAAATTAAAATTAACATCGAATCAGGTAAATTGAACATTGGGCAATGTTAAATAAACAAATGACAAATTTCAAATTTAACATTAATCAGCTAAAAACTACTTTAACTCTTCACTTTATATACTGTGTAATTGTCAAAGACTTTTTGGAAGTTTTTATATAAAAATGTTAGATTTCTTAGCTTTTTCAAGAATTCAGTTGAATGTCTACTGATGAGTTGATATTTGCATCAACGAAATATACATATAGACTAGCTTAACCGTACAACAAACTATAAATAAATAAACGGAACTCATTTTGACTGGCGTTAAATTTAATATTAATATTAATATTAATTTGGTGTTAAATTAACAATAATTACCATTTTGTTTTGATATAACATGATGCGATCGATACCGAAAGATATTATATTTAAATGAGTTTTGATGGTTTTTACAATGAAATTTTTCTTTGTATGCAATTATTACAAATGAATGAAAATATATTTTTATTTATCTTGGAGCAGCACTCACAGGAGAAGACCGCTACATATGCGATGCATTGTGCTGGTACTAGAGGAAAGGGATAGTTAGAGAAAAAAGACAGGAGGTGAAAATTCACTACCTTAAAAACTCTGCTTTTGCACGTTCTGTTTTTTATCAGTATTGAAGCGCCTATCATGTCAAGGAGACGTATTATATTTTGAAGCTTCGTTTTAGTAGCCATTTTTTAGTAATTATTTTACTTCGCCGGTACTACACAATACCGATGAAGAAGGGCATTCTGATGTAACTGTGGATTGGTTACTGCTGAAGCCGGTATTGTGACCAGTCTATGTCTTCGCCACTGAAACCTTCTGACACAAAGGCATCCTAATACACATCAGAAAAAATGCGAAAGATTTTATGATTTATTCTGAAACTGCGGTTGAATCCAGGAAATTTTTGGTTTTTGTAGTCAACGTGCATACTACTTCCGCCTTCGCCAGCCTCAGTATTTCACTAATAGTTTTTTTTTTTTTTTTTTTTTTTTTATCTAGGACCAGCACTCAGGAGATGACTCCTACACATGCGAAGCATTGTGCTGGGATCTATAGGAAAGGGATAGTAGGAGAAACGACAGGAGGTGAAGCTTAATTAATTATTTTGCAGCTTTGCTTTCGCACGTTCTTTTTGTTTTTTTTTTATACTCGTAGCAGTGCTGCAGCTTCGGTTTAGTAGCCATTTATTTTTTATTATTATTTTACTTCGCCGGTGCTACACAATACCGACGAAGGAGGGCTGAAGCCGGTATTGTTCAGTGACCAGTGACTATGCCTTCGCCACTGAAACCTTCCGACAACAACTGACACACAAAGACACACTAATACACATCAGAAAAATGCGAGATGCTTATTTTTATTTTAAATTTTTTTTTTTTGTCTGAAACTGGGGTTGAACCCAGGTCTGTTTTTTGGTTATGTAGTCAACGTGCAAACTACCATCCATCGTGCCATCGCCACCCATTTCAGTTGATTTTGTTAATTTCTGACTACAAACTTAAGATTCTTCTGTTAAAAATTCAACTTACTGATTGACAATTAAATAGTTGAATACCGAACACAAAAAAATATTAATATTTTCATTTCATATATTTTTAACATTTTATTTATTTATAACGTATTCCCAAAATAGTCGTTTGAATTTGGCGAATACCAATATCATGAAATAAGGGAAGATTCGGCGATACGAATACAAATATTTGTAAAATCACTAATACCTATTAGATTTTATTAAAAAGTATAAAAAAGAAAACAAGTTTTAAATATTCGTCTATTCTAAAACCGTGAACAAATTTCAACTATTGTAGTGCGTAAAGTGCTGAATGAAATAACTTCAGACATGGACGGCGTATTCCAAATTACTAAAATTTAAAAGTGAGATACTCAAACTAGAACTTACACTCGTTAATTTATCATTAATTTTATTCAAAATTTAATGAATTTGTTGTGTCTATTATGATTTGTCGTGTTGGGGCATGTTTTAGAACTTCTGAATTGCAATACTTTTGAAATTTTAGAAAATATTGTCGCCGACATGAGCTTTTATTAAAAAATTATTTATTCCTCTTAATAGGTGATCCATTTCCTTACGATTGACAAATTGTGGCATATACAACTACTCACAAATAATATTGGCTAAACTGTTTTCAATAATTCTTGAACACCATAATTGTTCCTTATCATTATCGAACAACTACACGATGAAACCAACTACATTTTTATTGGGTATATTGTTGTCTTTAAAAACATTTCTAATGGTATTAAAAATTTAATCTCAGGAGTTTTTGTTAAAGATACAAAGTTTTTTAAAAATAAAAATAAAAAAATGCTGGATCAAAAACTCGAAAATTTATTGCAAAATTTTTTGAGATTGTACAGTTCGTACTTTCACGAATGATAATGGAAAAGTATATATATAAATTAGTCTCACTTCTATTTTTATTTGACCTTTATTAAATTTTTTAATTATATTTCTTTTCTGAGCGATGGTCTTTTTTATAAAATGTTTTTTTTTTAAATTTTTGTTAATACGAATTGATATTTCCTGATGATGATACCTATTTGGTAGCGAAATATTAATAATAAATAATTTAAAAACTTTTTATAAAAAAGACCATCGCTCAAAAAAGAAATGTAATTAAAAAATATATATATAAATAAAATATGAATATATAAAGAGTATATTTGAAGGACCAATACAATATTTAATCATTTTTGTAGTCTTTTTGCGGTTTATTTAAATTTCTTAACGGTGTTGGAGTCAGTAATTTCATTTTTGAGCAACATACTAAGATGATCTATTATTGAAAATGGTAAAATGTGTTCTACCCGAAAACCAGTATTTTAACCCGTATTTTTTAATTATACTTACATACATATATGAAACAAATATGAAAACATAAAAATTTTAGTAAAAAGAATTTTAAATATTAGAACAAGGCGGCGCCATGGCACCACATAATATAAAATAGTGCCAAAAATAGCATAACTGTGCCACATTTTCCGTCACTGCTTTCGAACACTGTTTTAAATACAACTTTATACAAACAGAAAGAAAAAGGCAGAACTAGTATTAAATTTATCTCTCAGAGCAAGATTAGTGGAAATATAATAATAATTGTTAGTTTATACTTTGTTTTGGAAAAGTTTCAAATTCGAAGTTCCAAGTTTATTATAATTCTCAGTTCTTTTCCAGAATTATCAGATAAGAATACTACAAGGTTTTTAACATTAGAATATAGGAGGAGGTGGCATAATCCTTACGTAAATGCAGTCTAATAAAATATTAACGCTAGCACTTAATCAACAAGAGGGTATTAACTCAAAATTTTTAAAATTACTCTTTTTCCAAGAAATCAACTAACAACATCAATCTATCTATCTATTGTAAAAATTTCATCTTATTCAGTTTACTATTTCATCTCAAAAAATTATTTGTTTTTGGCTTATACTGAAAATTTTACAATTTTGAGTTAATGCCCCCTTGTTGATCGAGTCCGATATGAATGTACATACATATGTATATCTAAAAAAAAACTTTTACTTGAATACTGTACTTTTTTAATCATTTCAATTTCAAATTCAAAGACAAATCTAGTTTTTTTTTCTTTTTTTTTATTTGGGACCAGCACTCAGGAGATGACTCCTACACATGCGAAGCATTGTGCTGGAACTATAGGAAAGGGATTGTAGGAGAAACGATAGGAGGTGAAGCTTAATTAATTATTTTGCAGCTTTGCTTTCGCACGTTCTTTGTTTATACTCGTAGCAGTGCTGACGCTTCGGTTTAGTAGCCATTTTTTTTATTATTATTTTACTTCGCCGGTGCTACACAATACCGACGAAGGAGGGCGTTCTGATGTGATTGTGGGTTGCTATCAGCTGAAGCCGGTATTGTTCAGTGACCAGTGACTATGCCTTCGCCACTGAAACCTTCCGACAACAACTGGCATACAATGGCACACTAATGCACATTAGAAAAATGCGAGATGTTTATTTTTATTTTTTAAAATTTTAGTCTGAAACTGAGGTTGAACCCAGGTCTGTTTTTGGATTCGTAGTCAACGTGCAGACTAGCATCCATCGTGCCATCGCCACCCTCATACATTTTGTATGGGCATGAGAAATAAAGTCGGCCAGACAGCGTTTTGCGGGTTAATTTAGGTTGGTCTGTCTGTAAAGATTTTCCAGATGTTTTTCTTTTAAATGTTTTCTCGTCCAAAGTCAGTCAAAGACAGAAAAAAGACAAACAGAATACTAACACGCAGTCAGCGATGAGAGAGAGGAGATCATTAAGAACGAAAAACAGAACAATAAAGCCAGTCGTCAAACAACAGCGGCAAGAAGTACACAAAGAAGTAGTAATTAATATAAAATATATGTACATATGTACAATTTAATAAAATAAAAATTAAAGCCGACTTAAAACCGCCTTTTTTTATATGTATATAAAATACATTCAGCACAGCGGAATGTAACTACTCACATATGCTTACTTATGTGGTTATTTTTTTTTAATCGTGTTATTAACAATTTACGAAGTACAATTAACTAGTCTGACCGCAAAACTTTTCTTATATTAATGGAAATAAAATTATAACATAAGTGGTTTTTATGAATTATGAAAGGAAACAGGGAAATAAAACATATTGTCATATGTATTGATAAAAGCCTTAAGTTACATTGAATGAAAATTAACAGAATATTATTGAGAAGAACGTCATTTCTCATTGTAGATGTACCGATTAAAGTCGATTTAAAATTATTTGTAACTTAAGCCTGTTTTGAAATAACAAGACGATATGTCGTATACATCTTTTATTATGATGTAGAAACAAAATTAGAAACGTGAAGGGAACACTATAAAGGGTGGTTAAATTTCAAGGGCCGATGTTGATTTTGAATAAAACACAAACTATTTAGGAAATTATTGTAATTTTATTTTATTATGATATACTGGTATTACTCAATTATGTATGGAACAAAATATCGGCCAAATGGGCGCCGCGACCACGGCGGCACACCTCCATCCGATGGTCCAAATTTTCGATGACCCTGAGGCATAATGGAGGTTCTATGCCGTTAATGTGCCGAATTATCTCATCCTTTAGCTCTTGAATTGTTGCTGGCTTATCGACGTACACCTTTTCTTTCAAATAACCCCAAAGAAAAAAGTCCAACGGTGTCAAATCACATGATCTTGGCGGCCAATTGACATCGCCATTACGTGAGATAACACGGCCATTGAATTTGTTGCGCAAAAGAGCCATTGTTTCGTTAGCTGTGTGGCAAGTGGCACCGTCCTGCTGAAACCACATATCGTCCACATCCATATCTTCCAATTCGGGCCATAAAAAGTTCGTTATCATCTCACGATAGCGAACACCATTCACGGTAACTGCCTGACCGGCTTCATTTTGGAAAAAATACGGCCCGATGATGCCGCCAGCCCATAAACCGCACCAAACAGTCACTCTTTGTGGGTGCATTGGTTTTTCGACAATCACTCTTGGATTCTCATTCGCCCAAATGCGGCAATTCTGTTTATTGACGAATCCACTGAGGTGAAAATGTGCCTCATCACTGAAGATGATTTTCTTCGAAAATTGATCATCCACTGTTGCCGTGGTCGCGGCGCCCATTTGGCCGATATTTTGTTCCATACATAATTGAGTAATACCAATATATCATAATAAAATAAAATTACAATAATTTCCTAAATAGTTTGTGTTTTATTCAAAATCAACATCGGCCCTTGAAATTTAACCACCCTTTATAATATAATAGTCTAATTTAGTTTTCACTTCTTTCAGAGCGTTTATAAAATAATTTGTATAATGGAAATATTTACTCATTTCTTTTTTTAGTTTCCACCATGTCATTGGGTGATACATTGTTTTCATTCGCGTTTAATGTTGCTGCAACATCATCAGTTAAATCGGAAACATCTTCCGCTTTCTTCGATGCAACCAAAGCAGCTGCTGCTTCTCTGGCTTTTTCATCATTATTTACCTCGAACTTGCTAAGATCTGCACCCAATAAACGTAAAATATGTAAAGTTTCATTACTGTCAACATATCGACCCCTGTGCGCGAAATTATCGTATGTTACACTTTTTCGAAATCGACTTTTTTATGCAAAATGGTTCTAAATCCATTAATGCATCTGCAGATAAAGTATTATAGCGTTAATTGTTATAGTTATGGAGATAACACTATGTACATTTTATTGTATGTGACAGTTACTGCTGTCAGGCAAATAAAAAAAAGACGAATAAAAACGCTCTCTTGTGAAATTTAGTTTTTGTAACATACAATAATTTCGCGCACAGGTGTCAATATGCACGAAGACTGGAAGTTTCACGCCATCCAACGATATGCAACGTAAAACGCTCATCTACATATTTGATAATGCAACTACCAACACTTAGTTCTCTACATCTTTGATGTGTGCCTTCGTTAAGCTCTGTAGTGGAAGGAGGATTTGTTGGATCTGTGCAAATCAACTGAAGTATTAAGTCATCCATTTCAACTTGTATACGCCGACTGGACCCAACAAATGCATTTGTAGTTTGTAAACCTTCCTGTGCCAAATGGAATGGATGAGGCGTATGAAGATTTTCACGCCGTACGAAAGCTTTAACTCCGGTATTAATAATTTTTATATTAGTTTCATTTAGTAGCACCAAATCTCGTATCAAATCAGAGCAATAATAAATGTTTTTCTTTTTTTCTGTCAGGCAACGTGTGAGCAGACATCTTTTGTTCAATGAATCATTTAAATCGTAGAACTTTTTAATTTCTTCCCAGTCCGCGTCATTTTCCTCGAAAAATACATATGGATCCTCTTTATAGCCATATACACGTCTACGTTTACGCTGGGGACCGCACGGCACCGATTTCTCTTGAACAGCTTGACCATTTTCGTCCACTTTAATTTCTAACTTAATTTTTTCCAACAAATCTTTAACGTCATTTTTCTCAAAAGGCAACTGCGATCTTTTTTGTAACACAGCAACAAAGAATCCACCAGAATCCTGCAGATGTGGTAAAACACGTATGCATTTGTCTAGGCCTAGTTAGAAATTTTTTAAGCAAGAGATGTTTCAATCTATTAAATAACGCCCAGAACGTATTTAATAACATTATTTTCAAATTCAAAATGAAATAAGCAACTAGATTTTCTTTTTGAAAATAATCATTCAATTCACAGATTCAATTATTTACAACTTTTAAAAATAATTTGTCACTTTTTTTCACTTGAATCTGACTAATAATAAATATGGTGGCAACTCCCGCAATTAAACAACCCGTCTGTGCACTGTGCAGTATTTCTGATATCTTGTTAATTTGTTCAAGATTAGGAGAAGTTGTTGTCGAAATTCACAAATCATGAATGAATGGAATGAATGTTAGGAATGATGACTGCCGTATTTATTTTTTTCCTTCCTCTTTTTGTCATTTACATATACATACATATATCTATATGTACATAATGTAAGTAAATGTATGTATAATTTTTTTGCAAACAGTTTTGTGAAAAATATTATGCGGAAAAATTTTGTGGGGCACTATGTGATCTCAGGGTCAATCAATTGTTATATATATACAGGGTGAGCCAAAAGGAGCGAAGGTGTTTGAATTCCTTATAACATTTTTATTTTAATTTTTTTTTTCTCTTTTCAGTATTTTGTAAAAAAACTTGGGGAATTTAAAATGGAACAGTACACAATTAAACAACGTGCCACAATCGTTGAACTTTATTTTTGAAGAAAATCATGAAATTATTCATAATTTAATTATTATTATTATTTTCTTGCCCTTTGATGTTCTTACCAAAATTCACAAAGATAAATTACTTATTCACAAAATTATTTCTTATTATATTTCTTTATTTAGGATTTATGATAATTACTTGTTAATTCAGTGCTGAAGCTTCTTTAGTACCCATTTTTATTATTATTTTACTTCACCGGTGCTACACAATACCGACGAAGGAGGGTATTCTGATGTGATTGTGGATTGCTATCAGCTGAAGCCGATATTGTTCAGTGACCAGTGACGATGCCTTCGACCATGAAACCTTCCGACAACAACTGACACACAAAGCCACACTAATGCACATCAGAAGAATGCGGGGTGTTTTTTGTTTTTTTTTTACATTTTTGTCTGAAACTGGGGTTGAACCCAGGTCAGTATATTGCATTTACATTTATATATTAATGCATACTACTACTGTATTGATAGGAATAAAACTAATTGACAAGTAATAAACGTTTACCCAGGTGGCAATTCCACAATGAGCAACGAAGCCCATTTTCAATTGAGTGGGTTCGATAATAGTAACAAAAAGCTATGGAAAATCCAAGAGTAGTTCAACAACGAGAATTCCATTCCTTTTGGTGCGGTGTGTCGTCGGAAAGGATAATTGGCCCTTATTTTTTTTGAAAATGAACACGGTGTCGCCGTTTCTTCACTGGTGTTAGATATCGGACAATGTTGGAAAAGGCAAGTGTGTAAACACTCATACAACTTACCACTTATTCAAACTTATTTTTTACTTTTTCGATTATAATACGTATTTGTTACTTGCACGTAATCACTTACATGTGTAAATGCAGGGATAAGTCAATGAACGCAAGCAAGTATTCAACAATATTTTTAGTAGATACTCGTATAACATACATATTTACGTTTATAATAGAGTGGGTGTTGGTTTTTTCATCTTTTTTTTAATATACGCTAATGTGGGGAAGTTGATAAAAGTCTTAATAACAGGCACACAGCATATCACAGTAACTTGTTGTCGTTTCAATATTTGGGGCTTTCTTGGAGCTAAATACAATGACCGCCCTGATAAACATCTGCATACATACTATATACGTGTTATTCATATACATATACATATGTATGAATGTATGTATGGAAAGTATATTTATTAATATTCATTCAATGTTTGTGTGAATTAAGTTGAAAGAAATGAAAGCGTTTCATTTACATGAACTTTACTCTGCTTCAAAATATGTATCTGCGGAAGTTTTCATTACAAAACGCGTTTGCTGGAAAATTACGTACTGTATTGAAGAATAATATTTTGCATTATTGTGTACGATAGTTGTAAGGAATAACAAGATATTCTGAAATATAATAATATTTTAGGTCTCAATTAGAGGAGGATGTTTTTTTTTCATTTACATTCTTTGTGCATTTCTTGTTGAGACACGTATGTATGTGTGTATATATGTACATATGTATGTAGTTCCATCAAAGCTACATCAAAATATTCAAAGAATCCCATTTAAAAATATTTTTTAAGGTAGAAGTACATAACACGCCTTACTAGGCGTGCGAGCTGTAGGCCTGTAAAAAAAACTTGAAATAGTGTTTTTATATGGAGCAAACAAAAACAAAAATTTTAAAAAGGTTATCGAGTTTCGAAATAAACATTTTTGGTGGCATCACTTCCCAACTGGATTACTAACTTAATGATTTTAACAAGGCGTGAGACTAAAATAATCGATTCTTGGGAAGTTATTACTTTTGTAATGCCATGTCAGATACAACTTTGTCGCTTTGCATGATGTTTTGAACTTTGATAAAAAAGTGTAAAGCAAATGGTGTATGACACAATGAAAACTTTGACAACACTCGCGCATTTTTGTTTACCAAAAAAAAATTGGTTGATAATTTGCTAATTATTTTTTATTATAAAAATAAAAGTGAAAAATGTTATTTGACGATATACATTTGTATTTTAGAAAGGAAGACACGAGTAAAGAAAATTTTTCCAGATGATCTTATCTACAGAAATTTATAAACTTTTTTCTAAATAACTATGTATATATTTTGAAAATGTTTCCAGACATTCTAATACAAATAAAAGAACCAGTTCAATTAATACTTCTGATTTTCATAATTTTGTGTAATGTAGTTAGTAATCGAATAGTTAAATTTGGCAATCACAAAAGTAAGTCATTGTATGGCAAGTACTTTATATGGTAATGAAGTTACACAGAAAACATTCTCACGCGTCCGGAATGAAAATGGTTAATTTTTACATTTTTCACGCGTTGTGTCTTTTTGACAACTAACCAGTTCCTACAAAAACTTCAGAACTCGGAAAGTATGGGTTGTGACCAATTTTTTAATTTCATCTTATTTTTCAGTTTTCTATCACTTGGGCTATTATTTTTTTTAACTGCTTCACTAAAATACATTTATTCTGAAAAGGCATTTTTAGAGCTAGTTGCGTAACTTGCAGTTATTCACGCGATAAAATTTTTAAATGCATGATAATCGTCAACGAATCAACGGGTGTTAAAATATGCTTAATTGTTCTGAAGTTTCCAACTTTAAGAGCCTATTTCACCAATTCTATTTAAATATCAATTCATATTTAAATGTCGATTTTCATTTTCATCTAGATATACTCATTGAATATTTAAATACTGTTTAAGTAGCCAGCACTCTGCATTTAAATATTGATTTTGCAACAGCATGAAACAGCTTTAAAACAGCTTTTTAAAAAGCTGTAAGTTGACGCTATCATATTAAATATCAGAGCGTTACCATACTTTCTTGTGTTTCATTATTTCAGTTGGTGAAAATAAAATTTTTTTAAACATACTTTAAATAAAGATCATTAATTAAATTAAATTGTGTTTAAATATGTTTGGTGAAAGAGACCCTAAGGATGCTTCAGACTAAATCATAAAAACATTTCGCATTTCCTCAGATGTGCATTAGTGTTTCTTTGTGTCAGTTGTTGTCGGAATATTGTTGTTGCATATGTAAAAAGTATACAATAGAATAAAAACAATTTTTTTTAAAGCAAGAAATTATTAATTTGCATATAATATACCAACTAATAGACAAAAATTTATTAATTACCGTTTATTAAATTCAGAAATATTTATATACGAATATTTTTTTAATTATTAGATTTTTTCGCATTTAAAGATGTGTACATGCATATACCATGTTCACACGGCAATATGTGTCACTTAGTTCGCACATATACGTATAAGTGTGACTATTTTTATAAAACAACGCACACTATGAAGCTGAACATTTATCGTGCCGCAAAAATGTTCGTACATAAATGTGTTCAGTACTTTTCCCCACACAACCATTTATTTAAAATTCAGCCACACGAGAATCTTCATATCGTTCATGTCATGTACTTTTCTTGTCGTACACATACATCTACATAATGTATAGGCAGACTCGAATCTATCTACCGTACATGTACTTTGTTGTGGCATCCATACACGAACTTAAAATATTGATACACTCGAACCTGTGTGTTAGAAGTGTGTTCTAATCGAACAACTTGTTAACTTCTTATAATCGTTTACAAAATTAAATATTAAAACGAAACACATGTACTTATGATAGTGTTTGGCACGGAACAAAAGTTAGAAGCACACATACATGTTATGAAAATAAAAATATGTGTTGGTTGCTTTTGAACAGGACGCTGTATGTTTGATGTGTGTACTTTCTGAACCTTACCAGAAAGTCGAGACCAATTATTGCTTGTGGAACATTCCCAATAATAAATTTCCATACAAAACCAAGATTTAAACGCAGAATTTTTTCGCCATAAGTTTTTATAACAGTGTTATTAGCAGCTTGAAGTACAAGAGGACCAGGATTATTATGTTTGTCTGCCATAGCAGCTAGTTTATCCAAACTATCAGAGCTTATAGACAACACTACTTTTAAAGTTGATGATAATCGCTGAAACCATAATTACTTGAGCATATCATCGATCATGCTACCAGAAGACCCAGTTGTAAATTTTCCAGTAACTTCTGTAGCCTCTTTTCTTCAGAATCTTGAAATTCAGCAAGCAGAGCTGACTTAAGAGTTTCATACTTATTTTGCGTTGGAGGATTTTCACTAATGTGACTCACAGAGTTTAATATATCACTATCAATGGAACCAACACGGGTATGATATATTGTTGCATCCTGAGAGATACCAGAATTACAAAACTGGCTTTCAATTTGGTTAAACCATAACTTTGGGTTTATTTTCCAAAACCGCAACCCGAGAAATTGCAAGTGTCGGAGATATTGCTGGCGATACAAACTCATCATCTGTTGCTGACATCTTAAGGCAAAATAAGGAACGTCATGGTCACCAATGTAAAAATTACTATTTATATATTTTATACAAAAAATGTTTATTCAAAACTTGATAGTTAATATTTTTAGACTAAATTAAAAATAATAAATTTTCTGACAATTAAAATATTTTGAGCTCAAATCGTGGGCAATGTGATTAAAATTAAAATATAATAAACAAAGTAAAAAGGGACAAGTAGAAGTCCTACAAAACTAAAGCTTTGGTTTTTGGACTGAACAGATCGACTGACTTTGACTTTCACTTGGGCATGAGGATTATGGGCGTTTATATTAAAATTGTAGACAATATAAAGTGTCTTGGGGTGAAGCTTGACAATAGATTATCGTTTGTACAGCAAATTGATAATACCTACTCTAGGATTTGGTATACATTGCGAAGACTATACCACTTCAAGGACTCCTAAAAACATTGAACTGGTTGAAAGCAGTTTACATGAAAATCCGCGTGTTTCAATACGGAAAAGAGCAGCCTCACTGGGACTTCCAAGAGCGTTTATTCATGAAATTTTAAAAAAGGATCTGAAGTTCCATCCTTTTAAAATTCAAATCGCTCAAGAACTGAAAGAAAGTAACTTTTATTAAAGCAAAAATTTTTGTGAAACGCTGTTGGAGCGTTTTCGCACTGTAAATCCCATTTTTTGCAGCGACGAGGCTCATTTTCAATTAAACGGCCACGTCAACAAGCAAAACTACTGTTACTTGTCTCCAAGAAACTGCAACCCTCGATTGAAACATCAAAAACCATTGCATTGCCCCAGGGTAACTGTTTGGTATGCCTTATCCACGCATGAGATAATTGGACCATTTTTTTTTCGAAAATTCTCGAGGCCAGGCGACGAATGTCAACGGTGCAAATTATCGACGCATGATTACGGAATTCTTTTTGTCAAACCTGCGAGCTCATCCATCGTACTCTTAACACACGTGGTTTCAGATTTCAACAGGATGGGGCGACTGCACACACAGCCAGAGCTTCGATGAATTTGCTTCGGGAAAATTTCCCCCAACAACTGATCAGTCGCTTTGGGGACATCCCATGGCCACCGAGGTCGCCCGATCTAACTCCCGTGGATTTTTTTTATGGGGCTACCTCAAAGAGAGGGTTTATATTGACAATCCCTAATTTCCTGTCGCTTTAAAGGAAAATATTCGTCGAAAAATCAGCTCAATTGAACCAAGTTTACTGCAGCGTGTGGCGCAGAACACAAGGCTCCGTTTTGAACAGTGTGTTAAACTCGACGGAACACATCTGGATGACATACTCTTTACAAAATAAAATCCACATTTCTATTCTATCATTCAATTTGCTCTTAATAAAACTTTATGTCAATTATTACGTTATTTATTTAAGTTTGAAAATATAAATCTGCTACCAGACAACCTGCATTACTTTACTCTGTTTAATAAATTTATAAGAATATGTTATTTGCATACGTCAGACCCGTGCGAAAAATTAAATAAATATATACATATCTGTATTTATATATTTATACATATGTATATAAATATCTACGAAATAATTGAAAATAATTCATTAAAAATTAAGTTCATAGATAGATTCCGTGGACGGAAGAACTTTGACGTCTGGCAAAAACAAGCAAAATCGTGTCTGGTCGTTAAAGGTTGGTGGAATGTTGTCATTTGTCACGTGACGTCACTTGGCAGTGGCTATTGTAAGTAAAATTTATTGCATACTGAAATATCCATAGTTTTCATCATGCGCGGTTTACTTAGATGAACTCTTTAGATTAGATAAGAGAGTGGCGACGGTCGAAGTAGTCTGCACGTCGACTGCAAAACGAAAAATTTTCCTGGCTTCAATCCCAGTTTCAGTTTATTTGTGTGCCTTTGTTTCAATCGTTTTCAAAAGGTTTCAGTTGCGAAGGCATAGTGACTGGTCACTGAACAGTAACGGCTGCAGCTGTAACCAATCCACAGGCACATTAGAACGCCCTCCTTCGTCGGTATTGTGTAGCACATTATAAAGCTTCCCAAGTTCTACGTAAAAACAGAGATAATTGCCAAAACCTCTTGTTTCATCTAATTGAAACGTAGGACTGTCACAAACGTGACTATGGAAATACCCATATATAAAAGGTTAGGTTAGGTCGACAGGTTTCTCGATGTAAAGGTAAAGATAGGTTCCAGCCACTTGGGTGTAATTTATTATTATTATTGTTTAAAAACTTGTGAAAAAACTTTCACGTGGTGCAGTGATACAGACCAGAGTCTCCGCTAGGAATCGAACCTAGAACCCGCAACTGATAATCAAGCACACTACTCACTAGACTACCGGTGCACCCCCATATATAAAAAGAAGTATATGGAAAATAAAGAGGTGATCATTGCAAATAGCACTGAACTGAATCTTGAGGGCCTAGGTAATACCAATATATTAATAAGGAATCACAATGCAAATAAAAATATAACGGTAGAAAATGTTGAATATGTTCCTAATTTATATTATTATTTTTATTATCAGTAAAACAAATTACGGAAAATATTAAAACAGTAATGTTTAAAAAACAATCTTGTAAAATTTTTTATGAAAATGGATAATTAGTTGCAAAAGGCTAAATAGTAAAAGATCTTTATCAAATTGAGACTAAAATAATCCTGAAAAGGAAAAATCGTTTTTAACAACCAAAAGTTTTGAATTGGTGTATAGAAGAAAGAGTAAAATTTGTAATACAAATTTGCGAAAAGTCTTGGACCAGCACTCAGGAGATGACCATTACACATGCCATGCATTGTGCTGGAACTATAGGAAAGGGATTGTAGGAGAAATGATAGGATATGAAGCTTCACTATATTACAACACTGCTTTTTGCACGTTATTTGTTTTTACAGCAGTGTTGTAGCGTCTCTGATGTCAAGGACACGTATTAAATTTTGAAGTTTCGTTTTTAGTAGCCATTTTTAGTAATTTCAGGAGATGCCCCCAACACATGCGAAGCATTGTGCTGGAACTATAGGAAAGGGATAGTTAGAGAAACGACAGGAGGTGAAGCTCAATTAATTATTTTACAGCTCTGCTTTCGCACGTTCTTTGTTTATACTAGTAGCAGTGCTGAAGCTTCGGTTTAGTAGCCTTTTTATTATTATTTTACTTCGCCGGTGCTACGCAATACCGATGAAGGAGGGCGTTCTGATGTGATTGTGGACTGCTATCAGCTGAAGCCGGTATTGTTCAGTGACCATTGACTATGCCTTCGAAATTGAAACCTTCCGACAACAACTGACACACCAATGCACATCAGAAAAGTGCTAGATGTTTTTTTTTTATAATTTTAGTCTGAAACTGGAGTTGTAAATAACAGGGGTGCTCACTGATCAAAATGGATGCGTATTGGCTTATTTGAACGGTTTCAGAGAGACAGTATATATGCAATAGCCAGAAATGTTTGAAGGCGATAAAAGAAAACTTTGCATGTTCAAAAATGATTTTATGGGCTAAAACAATCTGGCAGAGTGTGAAATGAAACCCTTAATAATGAAGTGATGTCGGAAAATGTATGTAATATAAAATTAATAATACTGAGATGCTATACGTGCCTATTTATGTAGACGATATTTTTATACTTTCCAACAAATGAAATATGATATTATCACTTCAGAACAAAGTAAGTACTACATGTAAAATGAAAGGCATGGGTGAGATCTAATCAGTTCTGGAAATAAAAATAAAGTGATTCAATTAAAATTTACCAATCGAAATATTTAATTGGTGTGTTAAAACGGTTTGGTATGAGCTATTGCAATCCATCAAAAACTCCCATTGATGACAACCAGAAGTTATCGAAAGGAATGTTTCCGGACGCTGATACAACCTAAGAAGAAATGTCAAAAGTTCCTTACATGGATCTATAGGTTGTTTATTATATACTACACAAATTTCACGTCCTGACATTTGTAATGCTGCAAATGTTTTAAGCCGTTTTAATTCAAATCCTGGAAAACCATATTGGGAATCTCTTTAAGAATAATGCGATATTGAAAAGGCACTATTGATAAAGGCATTATATTCAACAAGAAAGTAAATGATGAAATAACTGGATATTGCGTATTGGGCTGCTAATATACTCGTAGATGACCGTAAATCCACACGCGGATATATTTTTATGTATCAACGTATTAACGTCAAGTTTTTTGACATTTCTTTGTTTCAGTGTTTTTACAAATTCAACCATGGAGAGGTACACAATTGAGCAGCGCGTTAAGTTTGTTGAACGCTTTTATGAAAATGGGCATTTAAATCATAATGCATTTCGTACACTCCGTGATTTTTTTTTGGTGAGCATAATGGACCAAATGTCTCCACAACCGGAAAAATTGTGGGAAAATTTTAGCAAACCGGGTCTGTAAGAAATGTGAAAACACCTGTACCTGGTCGCCTGACTGTTAAGTGCGGTTTATGCGCTGGCGGCGCCATCGGGCCGTATTTCTTCGAAGATGAGTTCGGCCAAGCAGTTACCGTTAATGGTGTTCGCTATCGCGACATGATACCGGACTTCTTGTGGCCAGAAATTGAGGATATTGACCTAGACGATATGTGATTCCAACAGGATGCTCCCACTTGCCACACAGCCAACGAAATAACCACACTTTTGAGCGGTCTTATCTCACGTTGTGGGGATGGACTTCTTTCTTTGAGAATATTTAAAAGAAAAAGTGTACATCAATAAGCCAAGAATTCAAGAGCTAAAGATTGAGATAATTCGGCACATTAACGAAATTGAACTTCAATTATGTCTCAGAGTCATTGAAAATATCGGCCATCGGATGGAAGTATGCCACCGAAGCCGTGGCGAGCATTTGGCCGATATTTTATTTCTCAAATAATCACCATAGATCCTTCTATCATAATAAAAAAAATATTAAGATAATTCTCTTAAAACTTTTCCTTGTATTTACAATTAACATCGTCCGTTTCAGTTGGACCTCCCGTTATTTGCCGTGCTTTTGAAAACCCTTGAAAATAAATTTCGAAAAAAAAAAAGTAAATGCCAAATCACAAAAGCAAATAACAACATGTGTTAGAATAGAAAGTGTCTCAAACTTTTTTATATTTTCATAATTTTTTTTGTACAAAATCACCAGTTTTACTATGAAAATAAATAAAAAAAAGCATATTTATTCATACACTTGATGAATTTCTAATGAGCTAAAAATAAAAAGCAGTCTTTAATTAAAAAAGTGATTTCAAATCAAATCAAATTTAGCTGACCGGTTTCAAATCACAGCTACACAGAAAAAAATGTTTTTGATATTTAAATACGAAAATCATTGATTCAATAAAAAAATGTTCTCCAATTTTCTGTGAAGATGATTATGGCATATTTAATAAACAAAATTGTAGGGTCTTTTATTGAAAATATTTCGATTTTAATTCAATAAAGATATATTTTAAACCAAAAAAAAAAAAATTTTTTATTAAAATTTTACTTCCAACAACGATTCCAAAACAACAAATTTGTAAACTTTTTTAATTAAAAGTTGTGGGGAAATCAAACAAAACTTTTATTGATTCAACGACGAATGAATTCTATGTTCTGCCTTTCTTAAGTTGCAATTTTGATAAACATTGTCTTTGAATGAAATAATAAGTGTTGTTGACTTGGTGAGGGGAATAAAAAGGGAAAAATAATTGGCGGTACTCGGCTATTTCAAACTTTTCTCTCATTCGTTTTATTAATTGAATATTTGACATTTCTTTTCATTCAGTGTTTCGCTTTTTGGTGTGTAAATAATTTGTAATTTAAATTAAACACAAAAATCAATTCTATTATGAATTTTACTATTTAATTTTTTTCTTTTCGATTAATTTTTCAATAAAACCAGTTAAATTAATTTATGTATACATTTATTTTTATTATTGTAAGTAACTAAGAAAATAACAGATAAACAAAACAGAAAAATTGCCGAAGAAATTGTTGCGTGTGAACATAAAGGCAAATTCAAAAGATAATTCTGAAAAAGTTGGGCAATTAAAATCGTCGTGTGTAACCTTAGACTAAGAACAAAATCCAGGCATTTTAATGTTTTCTATTTCATTTTAAAAAATTGACATTTTGTGTTATTTTCGCTAAATATTTTGTTAAAAACACAAATTATGTATAAAAAAATGCCGCCCATCAAGACAAAACTCAGCTGGTTTCTTGTGTTTTCGAAAATCAAAAAAAAAAAAATTATTGTGATTTTCAGAACACAATGATTTCACAAGTGTTTTTGAAATCACAAAGTGATTTGAGATCTTTTGATTTTCAGAACATGCCTGATAACCTCTTAAAATTTTTGTGTGATTTGATTTTTTCAATACAAATGCACATTTTTATTTACATTGTTGATTACGTATGATTTGTTTCAGACGTTGTCGTTCTCTGGTATTTACATATGCATGCATCTCGTATGTGTGGAGAGATAACTTTAACTTGTTTATTATGATTTTCCGAAATTATTGGAATTTAATAAAACTAAGAACCAATTAATTTTATTGTTTTTATTATTGAAAAATATAGCAGGTAAACAGACATCTTGAAAGCTTATTAAAATATACTAGGAACTCAAAATTATTTGAAAGAGAATGACTGAATCAAAGAAACGAACTTAATTTCTGTTTTTAAAATAAAGACAAATTGTTGAAAAATAAAACAATGTGAAAGACACTAAAGAAATGACGGATGAAATACAATATTGTCAATAACTCTTTATATCATTTATTTATGAATTGACTTTTCAAGAGATGTGATTGAACAGGCACAGTAATAATGGCTAACTTGTGATTACCGAAAAATGTGGATGTACGTATGTAAAGGGTGGTTAAATTTCAAGGGCCGATGTTGATTTTGAATAAAACACAAACTATTTAAGAAATTATTGTAATTTTATTTTATTATGATATATTGGTATTACTCAATTATGTATGGAACAAAATATCGGTCAAATGGGCGCCGCGACCACGGCAACAGTGGATGATCAATTTTCGAAGAAAATCATCTTCAGTGATGAGGCACATTTTCACCTCAGTGGATTCGTCAATAAACAGAATTGCCGCATTTGGGCGAATGAGAATCCAAGAGTGATTGTCGAAAAACCAATGCACCCACAAAGAGTGACTGTTTGGTGCGGTTTATGGGCTGGCGGCATCATCGGGCCGTATTTTTTCCAAAATGAGGCCGGTCAGGCAGTTACCGTGAATGGTGTTCGCTATCGTGAGATGATAACGAACTTTTTATGGCCCGAATTGGAAGATATGGATGTGGACGATATGTGGTTTCAGCAGGACGGTGCCACTTGCCACACAGCTAACGAAACAATGGCTCTTTTGCGCAACAAATTCAATGGCCGTGTTATCTCACGTAATGGCGATGTCAATTGGCCGCCAAGATCATGTGATTTGACACCGTTGGACTTTTTTCTTTGGGGTTATTTGAAAGAAAAGGTGTACGTCGATAAGCCAGCAACTATTCAAGAGCTAAAGGATGAGATAATTCGGCACATTAACGGCATAGAACCTCCATTATGCCTCAGGGTCATCGAAAATTTGGACCATCGGATGGAGGTGTGCCGCCGTGGTCGCGGCGCCTATTTGGCCGATATTTTGTTCCATACATAATTGAGTAATACCAGTATATCATAATAAAATAAAATTACAATAATTTCCTAAATAGTTTGTGTTTTATTCAAAATCAACATCGGCCCTTGAAATTTAACCACCCTTTATGTAGATGTAGTATATATTTACATATGTAGGTACATGTACCTATAATCGATATCCAAAAATCATTTTCAAGGCATCGGCAGCTTCGACTTTTACCAGGCCATCATAACATAATGCAAGAATTTCCAATAAGCAAAAACAAAACAATACTACAACCTCAGAGCATGCATGGTTGATTTGTACATTCATATGTATGTATGTACATACAACAGATATGTATGTATATAAAGTTAGGTTGCCGATAACTATGTATGTATGTATGTAGATGATGGCTCACCATTTTTCAATTTAAAATCAAAACAAAATCGGGAAAAAAACAAATGCGACATCATCGAAAGTAAATGAAAACATAAAAGCCAACAATGTCCGCCTATTTGACTTTCAATACATATTCTTGCATAAATATATATGTACATACATATGTACATATATTCTTATACACGCCACCCCTGCTAGGAATTGAGTGATTATTTTTTGAAAAAAAATTTCTAAATGAGCATTTCAGCTCACTTTTGACGATTGAAAACTGATTTATCAATAATGTGATTGAAAAAGGATTAATATACGATTTATACCAGAGTTAAAAAAAGTACACACACCGTATAAAAATCACGTACATAAATGTAAACGAACACAGATCAAAGCAACCAACACATATTTTTATTTTCATAACATTTATGTGTGTTTTTTTTTAATATTCAATTTTTTTTTTATCTGGGACCAGCACTCAGGAGATGACTCCTACACATGCGAAGCATTGTGCTGGAACTATAGGAAAGGGATAGTAGGAGAAACGACAGGAGGTGAAGCTTAATTAATAATTTTTGCAGCTCTGCTTTCGCACGTTCTTTGTTTATACTTATAGCAGTGCTGAAGCTTCGGTTCAGTAGCCATATTTATTATTGTTTTACTTCGCCGGTGCTACACAATACCGACGAAGGAGGGCGTTCTGATGCGATTGTGGATTGCTATCAGCTGAAGCCGGTATTGTTCAGTGACCAGTGACTATGCCTTCGCCACTGAAACTTTCCGACAACAACTGACACACAATGACACAGTAATGCACATCAGAAAAATGCGAGATGTTTATTTTTAATTTAAAATTTTAGTCTGAAACTGGGTTTGAACCCAGGTCTGTTTTTGGATTCGTAGTCAACATGCAGACTACCATCCATCGTGCCATCGCCACGTTGTTCGTTGTACACGAACTTAAGAAGTTCACGTACTGTCCGATTATAACACACTTCAAACACTTAGGTTCGAGTGTACGAATACTTTAAATTCGTGTACGTTCGCGATAATAAAGTACATGTACGATAGACAGATTCAATTTTGCCTATACATTATGTACTGTACGTGTACGGCAAGAAAAGTACATGAACGAAAATGTTTATGTACGGAAAAAGTACATGAATGTTAATAATACGTACATTTATGTACGAACATTTTTTGAAAAATCTGATAAACGTAAATGAAAACAACAGCAATTATTTCAAAAATTTTTATTTTTAAAATGAAATTATGTATATAATTCATTGGCAGCAACAAAGAAAAAAATATATATTAAAAAAATTAAATTAAACTGTTATTCAGTTTTTTCTATTTTAAGAGCTGAGCATCATAAGTCGAAGTCTATGTTTAATGCTTGACAGCACGAGTTCTCTTGCCAGCTATAATTGAAGTAAAATATTGGAACAGTTGATGATCAAGGAGAGAGAGAGAGAGAGAACTTTATTTTTGAGGCAAAAAGATAGCAGTTTCATGATCCATACTCCCGACTGAACTTTAACCTAACACCAATTATTCAAAACAACTATACAGCTAGGATGACTAGCCTTATAATAAAAGGAAGAGGCGGCTTACTTGATGTAAACGGAAGAGTATTTCGTAATAACACTGACGGTATTTGTACAATGTGTAACTTAGATACATGCAGATTGGAGTACTTAAGTAAAAGGCAACTCGATGAAAATGAGGTCGTCAGTATACTGAATGGTTCGGATTTCAATAGCTTATACAATTATTTTGAGATTTGTCTTAAGTATAGGAAATTGATATTAAATGAATTTGCTTAAATATTTTATCTTAAGTACATACATACATATGTATATTCTGGTAAAGTGCTAATCTGGCACACAACATTATGTTTTGCCATATATAGATATAAATTATTTTATATCTATTATCTATCTATCTATCTAACAACAATAAAGCACCCCAAGCTTTTCATTAAAAAAAAATTAGGAAAATTTAAAATTTGTTTAACTAAACTTAACTTTAATATAACTTTCAGTTATTGTTTATTCGTCTCAAAAAGTAATCAGAAAGTTGTATCGTAAATGATTCTCTGAGGTTATAAACGGTTATTTTTCCCATGAAGCTGATTCCTAAATGATTGGAATGTGATACAAAATGCTAGCTGCGACATTCAATTAAATGAGCATAAGAATGAATTTAAAGTTAAAAGTAGAAATACAGAACATGCGTTACTGCGAGAGCGAGTATGGTACGAAAAATTATTCCTGATGATGTTAACAACCAGTTAACGAAATATCGAATAATAAAACAAAATAAACTAAAAAAAGACTTCAAGCTTAATAAATATATTTCAAAAAATATAATAAAAAAGGTCAATTAATAATATAATTAAAAGTTTTTCTTTTTTTTATAATTATTTTTATTTATAAAATTGTTTAAGCTGTAGGTCTATCATGAATTATTCTCATTCTTATGAATGACTTCAAAAACATCAAAATTAATTAAAAATAATTTTTATTGATGTGCATTAGTGTGTCTTTGTGTCAGTTGTTGTCGGAAGGGGTCAGTGCCGAAGACATAGTTACTGGTCACTGAACAGTACCGACTTCAGCAGGTAGCCATCCACAGGCACATAAGAACGCCCTCCTTCGTCGGTATTGTGTAGCACCGGCGAAGTAATATAATTACTAAAAATGGCTACTAAAACGAAGATGCAAATTTAATACGTCTCCTTGACATCAGAGGCGCTTCAACGCCTCTATAAACAAAGAACGTTCAAAAGCAGCGTTGTAAGATAGTGAAGTTACACCTTCTGTAATTTCTCTAACTATCCCTTTCCTCTAGTTCTAGCGCAATGCATCGCATGTGTAGGGGTCATCTCTTAAGTGCTTGTTCAAGATAAAAAAAATATAAAATTTATTAAAAAGCAAACCTATTTAACTTTTAATACAGAAATAAAAACTCATCGGTTTACATGTCTTAAGTGTTAAATTGTTTTAACAGTGTTAATAGTTTAAAATAAATAAAAATAAGAGTTCTCCATGAGTTCGTTACCGTTATTATCTCCATCGGTTATATAGTTTCGGAGAGGCATATCTTACCCCCACGTCGCCTCCTGGTCCTATTTAAATAATATATATGTAGCATATGTGTCGTTCTAGACGCAAAAACATGATTTAAATGATTTAAATTTCATTCAAATCGGATAGAAGGTCTCGGAGGCGCGGAAGTTGCACTTGCCTTCCCATCGTGGTGCTGGTTTTAAAAAAATTTAATAGCTAATATATCTTTTAGACTCAAATACATCCAAGTTTTAAAGTTCTTCAAAATCGGCTAAGTAGTTTTGGAGAAGCAAAAATTTCCTCGTATCACCCGCATGGTCCAATGTGGTAAATTTCATTAAAATCGGTTTGGAAGTTTCGGAGGCGTAGAAACTATCGCCCTCCTGGTCCTAGTTTAAAAAAAAGTAATACCCTATAACTATCCGGAGTTGCACAGACTAAGTGCACCAAATTTCATCGCGATCGGATAAGCGGTTTGGCCGCGCATAAAATACGAACAAACAAACATTACATTTTATATATTAGATTTCAAAAAAAAATTTTAAATTACGCCAGCTTTAAGTTTTGTTACTATCATTTTTATTTATCCATTATTTTTGGAGTTATTGATGAAAAAGTGAAATAAAATTTTTTTTTTTGGAAAAACTACCAAATTTTTGAATTAAAAAAATTCATAAAAAATAGAAAGCACCAAATAGTTACCAGTTTTACTTTAAGGTAAATGTAATAGAAATAAAATAAACTTTAATTGTCATTTTTTTTACAAAACTTGTGTAGAGCCAAACGCGTTGCGATTGTTTGTTGTGTCTACCTGCGGCATGCATATTTGACTTTCCTTTTTATTAGAAAAATTAAGTGAACGAAAATGCTCATATATATATAAATGGTTACTTTGCACAATCGGCATTAGGACACAAGTGAATTCCGAGGAGACAAGTGTTCATTTGAGATAAAAAAAAAAAAAAATTAGCGTGCCTCCGTAGTCTAGTGCATGAGCATTAGTCTTATCAATATGGCGGTGCGGGTTCGATTCCCGCTTAGACCCTGGGTGTTTCTACAGACAAGCTATAAGAGCTTCGTATTGTCTTTAAAAAAAAAAAAAATGTTGTGTATAAATAAGCCAAATATATTTTGCTATGTGTGTGTCAAATTTATGACCAAGAACATCGGCACTATTTCACAATTTCTTACCAAATTAAATACAAAGATTATTTTAAAATAAAGGTAGACAACATTGACCAGTTCTAGACACATAGTTCAATATGTGGGAATTACCAAGAATGATTAAATAAAGATTACGCCTTGCGCATGATTTACCGTTTGATGACGTTTGCATCCCCTCGAAGAGATTGCTGTTTATTATATGCAAAACTAATACTTTCTCGTACAAAATTTATATTTTATACTACATTTGGCAACTCTTCACACAATTTACTCAGAGAGATCTCAAACAAGCAAATGAAATCGATTTTATCAAAGTTAAAGTTTTGTGTTGAATTTTATAATAAATTGTGCTATATTTTATAATAAATATATTTAAATAATTATTAAATAATAAATAAGTGTAAAAAACTTACTTTATAAAGCTCATAAGCTGTAAACAAAAAACACAAATAGAAGTGAAAAGAGAACAAAAAGAGCAAGCATGAAATGCGCAGTGGGCAATTGCAAACAAAGTAACAGCAAAAAAACAAGTGAGAAATTAATTGTGTTACAATGTAATATTGCTATCAAAATTTTTTTGTTTTCATAAAGCTGTGTCATTATATAGTTTTCCAAGAGATGAAGCTCAAAGGAAGTTATGGGTGAAATTTTGCAAGCCCATCCGGTACAGGTACTTTCGGAAGTATCCGTGGCCCGAGAGGAATTGTGTCAGGAAGTAGTTAACTTCCCCAAATTTCCTCCGAATCCATACTTCCACGCAGGGAATGAGCCTCGCCGTCCACCTGCCGACCGTGTCCGCGGTCCACCTGTCCTGCCATCGCCGGACAGTTTGGGGTCTCAGACCAATAGCACCAACACCAGGGTCCTCCCCCCTCGAGGTCCAAGCCTCCCACCGCTCGCGCGCCAAGAGGTCTATGGGTATTTCCCCACATATCACCAGGACCGCAGCGCCCGAGACCGTGCGGTAAGCCGAAGCAACCCTAAGGGCCGCCGTCCGCTGTACCGCCTCGAGTACCCTGCGTTTGGTTTTCTCACCCAGTACATTTCCCCAAATCTCGCTCCCATGCAGCAAGATCGACTTCGTGACCGCCATAATCAGCCTCCTCTTGCTCTGTGTCGGGCCTCCGACATTCGCCATGAGTCTGCTCAGCATGCCAGTCATCTTCGCCGCCTTAGTCGCCACATGCCGTATTTGGGCCCAGTAAGTCAGCCTACAGTCGAGTCTGACGCCCAAATACCTTATGGCACTCTGGGTAACCAGAGACACATCCCCTATCTGCATGCCGACATCGAGTGGTATGTGTGCCCGCGTCATCAACATCACCTCGGTCTTCTCCCCGGCCAATTCCAAGCCGTGGTCCTCAAGCCACATCCGGGTCCTAATCATGACCCGGTTCAGCTTCCCCTGGCGTCATCCATATCCCGCGCCAAGATTGCCGCCGCTATATCATCCGCGTATCCCACGAGCTGAGCATCCTCGGGCATTTCCACCCCAAAGATCCCATCGTAGGTCGGATTCCATGGGTCCGGGCCCAGCACAGATCCCTGGGCCGCGCCGGACGTGATCGTCCTGCTCCTCCGCCCCGTCGGCGTATCGTACAACAGTACCCGATCGTCCAGATAACTACGGAAAATTCTATACAAGTATCCGGGAATACGAAACCTCCCCCGTAGCGCCTCCAGAACATCAGCCCATCGTAGGCTGTTGAAGGCATTCCGAACGTCGAGTGTTGCCAGGACAACTATGCGCTTCGGATAATAGCGCCTCTCGCTCTGAGCGCGCTCGAAGCACTCAACCACATCAGCAATCGCCCCCGAGCGTTGACCTGCCAGGTCTGAAGCCATGCTGTCTATCCGACAGCCCCCCAGCCATCCTCACGGCCTCCGCCAGCCTTCTTTGCAGTAGCTTCTCCAGCAGCTTGCCGGCACCATCCAACATACAAAGTGGCCGATAAGCCGATGGCTGGGTCGGATCGCCCCTGCCCTTGCCAACAAGCACGAGCCGCTGTGTTTTCCAGCGTCTTGGGAAGACGCCCTGGACCAAACAAGCATCATATACCGGAAGCAATGCTTCCGGCCTGCTCTCAGCCAGGATCTTGAGCACCTCCGACGGTACCCCATCCGGGCCAGGGGCTTTCCCCGTCCTAAGAGCCCCGGCGGCGATCCTCAGCTCCTCCCCGGTAAAGGGCGGTGGAACCTCATCATCGTAGGGCCCACGTTCGCCACCCAGCGGAGGGTGTGTGGGGAACAGGCCCCCCACAATCGCATAGATCCGCGCGCCGTCCAATTGCACCCCAGCGTGGCTCGCGCCCAATTTTCCCGCCACGATCCTATAGCCGAGTCCCCATGGATCACGGTTCAGGTCGCTCCGAAGCTCCTCCCATTTCGCCCTCTTGCTCGCCATAATCGCGCGACGCAACGCCCCGCGGGACCGCTTGTACTCTTGGGCCTCCAGTAGAGCCTCGCCGGCCCGCCTAGCCCTAGTATAGACCCTCCTATTGCGGAGGCAGTCAGGCCTGAGTCCAGCAATCTCCGGGGTCCACCAGTACACAGGTCGCCTCCCCGCCCTTCGCGACGATCGGGGCATCGATGCGTCGCATCCACGGACAATGCGCCGCATCATAGCACCCGCCAGGGAGTCAGCGTCCCCCCCATCGTCCAAAACCGTAGTACCGTCGAAACCGGCCAAGAACGACCCGCGGTCTAACCTCGCGACGTTCCATCCACGCGCGCCTCTCCCACCGTGCGACCGCGCGACGCCCGCCTCCGATACTATCCCAAATTCAATATACTGGTGATCACTCCCAGTATATTCCTCGAGTACCCTCCATCCTTCGATCATCCCAGACAGATTCTCGGATACCAAAGTGATGTCAGGAGTGGTGAACTCGCAGTTCCGTCCTTAGAAAATACTATTATTGATAGTGAAAAGAAAACTGCTTATGGCACTGAAGAAGATGAAACAAAAAAACAAATAAATAATCAAAAAAGTTTAAAAAACGCCCTCCTTCGTCGGTATTGTGTAGCACCGGCGAAGTAAAATAATAATAAAAATGGCTACTAAACCGAAGCTTCAGCACTGCTACGAGTATAAAAACAAAAAAAAAAAAGAACGTGCGAAAGCAGAGCTGCAAAATACTTAATTAAGCTTCACCTCCTGTCGTTTCTCCTACTATCCCTTTCCTATAGTTCCCAGCACAATGCTTCGCATGTGTAGGAGTCATCTCCTGAGTGCTGGTCCTAGATAAAAAAAAAAAAAAAAAAAAAAAAAAAAGTAAAATGTGTAAATGCCGAATTGCCGACTGACACTGAAGAAGATGGCCTCCAAAGTTACACTAAAACCTTGGAATTGAAAATGTATGTTAGTATTTAAAAAAACAACAAATAATTATTTAAATCGTTTCTAGAGAATCACTTCTTAAGGAGAATTGTTCGCTGAAAATGGCAAAAAGTCAATGTGATGTGACAATAAAAAATTTATCTTGTCGTATTCAAAAACTAAGCTTTGCAAACTCAAATCTCGAGAAGGCACTGAGGCGTTTGTTTACTGAGGGTCAAATAAAAAAACTAAAAAGCGGTGATAAAAGACAAAATTTTACCGAAACAGACATTGCTCAATCTATCACCCTATACTCAGCGAGTGCCAGAGCTTACAAACTTTTAAGGAAGAAACATTTCCCACTTCCATCGGTGAGAACGTTGCAAAGATGGTCGGAAAAATTGGACATGTCGAAAGGTATTTTGGAGCCTGTTGTGAAACTACTATCTGCGGCCAACCAAACGTCAGAAACTGAAAAAGTATGTGTGTTGAGTTTTGATGAGATGAAGGCAAAAAAAAAGTATTGCTATGACAAGTCAGCAGATTTAGTGCTAGAACCAGCTAATTATATCCAAGTGGCCTTGCTAAGAGGTAAGTTATTTGTATCAAAATCAAGAATTTTTAGAACCTTTGTTAATTCGCTGGAAGGTTTAATTTCAAATTGGAAGCAACCCATATATTATGACTATGATACCCAAATGTCAAAAAGTATTTTATTCAATATATTGAATACTATGAAGCAGAGTGTCTTTACAATTGTGGCCATTGTTTGTGACTTAGGTGGAGGTAACAGAAAACTGTTCAGTGAACTTGAAGTTGATTACGAAAAACCATGGTATGTTTTATGTAAATATGCCTCAATAATTTTTTCAAATTTTTTTTTTTGTATGAATATACGTAACATATGTATATATGTAGGTTTTTGTTCGATGAAATCAAAATTTTTGTTTTTAATGATGTTCCTCATTTGATAAAACTTTTGAGAAATCATTTCATTGATGGTGGGTTTATCATTAACGAAAAAGAAGTCAAAAAGGATATAATTTTAAGTCTCCTATCCCTCCAATCAAATGACTTGCAGATCACGCATAAAATATCACCACACAATTTATGTGTGGTCGGACCTGAAAGGCAAAAGGTTTAACTGGCCACGAAACTTTTTTCACATACAATTTCGCAATCTATAACACGAGCCGCCAGTTTGGGATATTTGAGCAACGAAAATTGGAGCGAGTGCAGTCAACTCTTTAAACTCGTAATTACTTACACAATATAATTTTTCTAGAACATACCTAAACTACTTAAGAAATTTCACTTAACTGGGTAAATGACTGGTTCGATGTTATGAATTCGAGAGTACCGAGACAGGATACCAGAGACCGATTACACGCATATGGTTTAGCACTTGAAAAACAAATTATCATTCTAAATAATATGTCGCAAATGATGTCAGAGATCCGTGTGATTGGCAAAAAGTCTATGCTACCTTTCCGAAAAGGTTGAAAATTATATTGTACTCTAAAAATTTGTGACACAGATTTATTTCTTTTGACATAAATGTATTCTACAGGTATCATTCAATCTAATAAAGCGTTACAAATGCTATATATTGAACTTAAAAGTCGATATAATATTGAGTATTTGCTAACGTATCGGTTTAATCAAGATGTGCTGGAAAATTTTTTTGGAATAATTAAGTCGAAAGGCGGACTTCACGATCACCCTGATCGAGAAGAATTCAAATATAGACTTCGATCATATTTAATGGGGTCTAACGAAGGCATTTTGGGTAGTAATGCAATTGTAGAAGTTGACAATACACCCGATTTAGATGTAGATAATTCTTTAACGGGTAAGTTGAAAGCTTAAATTTTAAATAACACAAAGTTTTATCAACTTTGTGATTTCTTCAGGTACTATACTTAAGAGTGTTAACCGTAACATTCAGGCAGATGTTTTGGCTACAGAAACTAACCAAAGCGAAATAGAAAATATGGAATATGATGGTTTAGAGAACTTGGCCGGATATATTTGCCACAAACTGAAGAATGAAAATCCTGATCTTGTGAGTAATTCTTCAACCGAACGCAATTATTCATGGGTTAATCACTTAATTGAAGATGGACTTAGTAAGCCATCAACTTCGTTAATGAACACGCTAATACTGTATGACTCAATTTTTTCCAAATTGAATGGCGACAAATTATTACTCGCAAGTGGATATTTACAAAAGCATTTGTTGGAAGCAAAAGAAATTGAAGCTAGTGATGACGTAAAAAAACTTTTTTTTAGATGTAGAATGTATTTTAGAATTAGAAAACTAAATTCTGAAATTGTTGAAAGCACGTATAAGAGAAAGAGAAAGTATAGTAAAATAACAAACTAAAAATTCTATAAATATTCTTTAAAGATTTTTATTTTTAAGTAAAATAACAACAACAAATTTTGGAATGGGGAAAAAGGGAAATAATTAACACTTGGGTTCACTATTTATATGTATAAAATATTTAAATAAAAATAAATGGAAAATAAAATAGTTCTTTAAAATTGTTTATTATCAAACTGAATTTGCCCCACTGTCCTGTTTTTACAAAAACATAATAGTTCTTCAGCTAAGTTTTATTAGCCAATCAGAATACATGTTGAGTGACGTCAGAGTTCCATCATGCGCAGAAAAGTATTTTTATTTTAGCTTGTTGGCGTAATCTTTATTTAATCATTCTTGGGAATTACCTAGGTTTCTAAGCAAATCTGTCTTCATCAAACTCTCAGTAAGTACATTTAAATGAAGTTTTATATATACTTACATGCATCTATACATTCTCTCACAGCAACTTTGTCTCTACTTACAGAGCACTCAAGAAAATTCTACAACCTATGCTGTGGAGAGAAACATCGAGTAACGAATCTGATTGCTATTTTTGTTTAAGTACTAAAAGATGTTTTGCAAAACACATGCCAAGGTCCTACGTCACCACTTCAGCCGGTGGATTTCCACTTTCTGTTTTACATCACGATAGGAAGTCAGATCTTGAAAATCCGTGTGATAGACTATATGATAAGATTTTATGATCCTCTCCACCTTCATCTTCGATCATGTGTAGTACATAAGATGATGTAAGACCGAAACTTTAAAATCAACTTGAGCTAAATGATATTATAAGAGACCTCGAGCTAACAAAGAGAAGTCGGAGCTTATAGCATCTCGCTTAAGAGAGCGAATCTTCTTAGAAAATGAAGTAATGTCAACTACGTACCGGAGCCGACATAGGCCACACGCAAATTTTTATGAAACAAAAGATATTTGTTTTAGTTACGACGTAAATGGTCTTTTTGTGAAGCTCGGCCAAAAATATGTCCCAAGTCAGTGGCGGCTGTTTATTGATAGTTGCAGAGAAAGCCTTAACCCATTAAACGCCAAGATCATTACACATAAAAAAATTATGTAACTCATTTATTTTTTAAACTTAAATACAATGAAGATATATAGAAAAAACAAAAAATTTAAAAAAAAATATTTGGAAGTGTTCTTTTAGAGCTGTACTCGGGCGAGTACAGTGGCGTCATGAGTATGCTATTTTTTTAAGGTATGAACATTTTTAAAGCATACTTTTTCAACACATAGAGCAACATTGCATTCCACAATACCATCTTATTCTGTTATGACATTCACGACATCGTAACTGATTTTTTACCCTCTTAGGAAAGTGGTTTTCACCACTAAATGCAACACCAGGAGCTAGCGACCGTTTCGAAATATTCGTTTTCTGGGTATAGCCAATACATATCCTCTTTAGGCATTGAGTGATAACCACCGTATAATAAAATTCCGATAAATACTTTCAAGTCTTCTGCGTTGAAGGAGAAATTGTGCGCGTTAGCTTGTGACGCATAAATACAAGTTTGCTCAACGATTAAATTAACCACTTTTTCATCAAATAAGACTTCAAAAACCTCAACCGGCGATTTTCCACTTTACTCTGCGATCATATTGAGCTCATTGTCCGAAAAAAAATTGGTTTAATGCATTTGAATATCACAACGTCTCTTTGTCCACTTAGAAGCTATTTCGCTTGATTTTGAAGACGTCATTGACTGTCGCAACTGTTCAAGTGGAATATCATCTTCGCTATCGCTGCCGAAAAATACTTCAACTTTACTTGGTACATCATTTGGCATACGATCAAAAAGAATATCATCAGCATTACCCTCCTCTTCGTCTGTGTTATAGTCCGGATCTGGTGGAATAATCACTATATCGAAATTTTCGTGACCACCTCTACCCACAAAATCGAGAGCCATGCTTTAATTTGTAAAAGCTTTACCATAAAAACTTGACGGTTTGATAGCTGTAAATTCCATTTTGGTCCAAGGAAAATTCTAAAAAATTTATACATATCAAGCCATTGTACTCGATTGGGTACACCGATTTTGTTACTCACATAAGGTTGTCCAAAAAACAATTTTTGTCCTGTAACTTTCTTTTTATCGTACATACAATCACTCTTCTACAGAAAACTATAAATATATATAAACTCTAAAATAAAAATATAATATAAAAACTATAAATATATATAAAATAAATATAAACTCTTATCTGGATGAAACTGTATTTACCCTACGAAGCTCAGTTGTTACTGACCTAGGTAAAAATCACAAATATAATAAAGTGATACACAAAAACAAACAAAAAAAAAGCAATAACGGTATATTCAAAATATTTTTTATGTGTGTTTTAAAGCACAATGTGACAAATGCAAAAGCAGAAGAAACGTTGTATAATTTTTTTTGCAAGCAAATTTATACGTACTTAAATATTGCCTTTTTTCTGTACTCAAGCGAGTACAATGGCTGGGAATGGGTTAAGGCCGTTTTACTACATATTGGCAACGAGAAGCCACCTATATCCATTGCCCATACCGAGAATATGAAATAAACCAATCAAACTATGGCTACTTTATTAAGAAATTTGTACTATCAAAAGCACAACTTGAAAGTGTGTTACAATTTAAAAATTTTTGCTATTTTAACAGGCCTCCAAGGCGGCTATACAAAATATTGCTGTTTTCTGTGCCTACGGTATAGCCGAGATCGAAAAAATCACTACAACACAAAAGATTGGAAAAGAAGATCTTAAGCACGCTAGAACTACATAATGTAAAGTATTCTGCATTGATTAAAAGGACAATGTAATATTAGTTAAAAATTTTGTTAAAGCACTAGACAAAGAGAGTAGAGTCTCTGTTTCTTTAAAAACAATATTTACAAATCTTTCATTTGCAAAAATTTGTGAAGGCGTTTTCGACAGTCCTCAAATTTGAAAACTGATTCTAAACCCTACCTTTGACGAGTTTTATCACCAGAAGAAAAAGCTGCCCGGAATGCATTTCGACAAAGTGTTTCTAACTTTTTAGGAAGCATCGGAAGTCCAAATTACAAAGAAATCGTACGTGATTTAATTGAAAACTATTAAAAAATTGGTAAATATTAATTAAATTAACTTGCTTATTTTTTGAAATATCTAATTTTAGGTGTAAAAATGTAATTAAAAATGCATTTCTTGCATTCGCATTTGGCATTTATTCCGGAAAATATTTGCCGTAAGCGACGAGCATGGTAACCGATTTTACCAACAACTTAAGACAATGGAGCAACGTTATCAGGGAGTATGGAATAAAAATATGATGAGAGATTTTATTTGGTTCCTTATTAGAGAATCAAATTCGCAAAGTCATAAGAGACTAAACAAAAGTCGAAAGTTTTTTTTTTTCTTGGACCGGCACTCAGGGTATGACCCCTATACATGCGGTGCATTGTGCCGGAACTAGGAAATATGGTTTTGGGAGAAAGGATAGAGGGAGTAGTGTCTATTGACATTCGATTTAAATTTTCCCACGTCAAAAGTGACAGGAAAACTTCTGCAGGTAGTCCATTCCGTTCTGTGCGGCCAAAAAACGAATTTTCTCTGTAATACGTAGTGCGATTCACTGCCAAGTCGACCACAACTGGATGAGGTCTTAATGATGAACGCGTCGTGCGCGTGAATGACCGGGTTTCGGGAACGAGTTCCGTGATTTCATCAGGCCACATCCCATTATAGTAACTATATAACAACGAAACGCACCCACGTTGCGACGATGCTTAAGAGAGTCAATAGAGTTGGCTACCCTACTATCGCCTATGAGTCTCTTCGCTCTTTCCTGTACACGGTCGATACATGAGTGTTATATTCCATTTTCGGTCGGATGTAAGCGGTATAAATAGTAAGGAGATCAGATGGGGTGAAGTATGTCTTACACCGTCTTTGAGACCTGAAAAATGTGCTCAGTCCATCCAACATCACACTGAATTTTCATGCCAAGACCATCAAGAGCTTCTGATTCCTGGATGTTTATGCCGCCCATAATTACAGATAAGGTAGCGCAATCGGACATGCATTGGGTCTTTTGAGCATTGAAATTGACCCTGTTCGCGTGACCCCATTCCGATATTCTCGTGAGATCACCATTTAGCGAATTATTCATTTCTGCCTCGTCGCCGCGATCGTATTCGATGTCGACCTATGATTAAATGAATATGAATAGCAACTCTTATAGCGCGATTCCTGAGAAAGCGCGATATAAATTAAGAGAAGATATCACCGACACGAAAAGCAATAAGTTTGGACAAGAGTGCTTCATGCCACACTCTGTCAAATGCTTTGGAAATATCTAGAGCCACTTCCTTACTTTCGCCGAAATAGTGAATGGATCGACACCATTTTTCCGAAACGAAGGCCAATAAGTCTCCTGTGGAACGTCCTCCACGAAAACCATATTGCCAGTCTTTACTTATTTTTAGATCATGCTTTGTTCATCTTTTTGATTAAAATATAAGTAGTTGTTAACTTTGTTTGTTAAAAATATCTATTAAATGCTAAAAAAAAAATTAACTGTTCATTAAATTTATGATAGTGCTCATTTCTTTCATAGTGTAATTAACAGCCATTATCCACGTGCCCCATCGAGTTGTCACTGGTTGTAGAAGAAGTAGTATATGGTGCAGTTTCTCGTAGAATTTGAACTCTTGTAGGGGATTTCAGAAACGTTTTTTTTTGTATTTGCAATAAATTTTTTTTTAACTCCATGTGCAAGACAGATTACGTGAGTTATATGTGAGTAAAATACAGCGATGGCTTTTGCAGAGTTGACCATATAGGGTGCGGCATCACTTACGAAAAGAAGAATTTTATCTTCATCTATTTCAAATTCTTTCATTGAATCATCAAACAAACGTGCAATAGTGGAATGATTGACTTTTTGTAATACAATTGTGTTTATTAAAAATCTTTTTTGAGAAATATCTTCTTCCACATGCAATAGACTCACAATAACGTTTGCCAAAAACCTGTTCGACGCATCGGTCGTCTCGTCTATAGAGATCTAAATAAAATGTTTTTGTATTTGTTCCTTTATTTGGTTTACAGTCGACTCATAAACCGTTTTTATATATTTGTTTCGAAGAGATGATTCGGATGATGTATAGTTTTGAAGATATTGTTGCTTGACTAGCCTGTGCAAGTAAACAGATTTGTTTTGCTTGCATTTAGGCATTTGCTAAATCAAAAATCATATCAACCCTTTAAGATTTCTATAAATTTAAAATAATATGTACTTACGAACAAATCGCAGAAGTAATGTAATTCCAACAATTCAATGAAAATGTTAAAATGTATATTTGTTGACAGTAAAAACTTGGCTACTTTAATTTAAACATGGAAAGAATTTTTTAAATAAGAGTTGTTATAACATAAAAAGGGTTGATTTTTTTATTACAGTCGAACTTCTCTATAACGTAGCAGTTGCGGAGAATATTCGTTATAGAGGAACTGCAGAAAATTTTGACTACATTTTTTTAATGTAGAAAATATATTTATTAAGAAAAAAAAAATTGTTTTTACATGAACACATTAATTTTTTTTTATTAATACATACATATGTGACTAAATTGATGCAAAAAATCGATTGCTAAAAACTTCGCAATAGAGAGATTATTTAGTGTGAAAAATTATATTTAGGTCTTAAAAAATTGTACGTTACAGAGAGAACTTCGCTATAAGGACGTTCGTTATAGGGAGATGAAAATGTATGAAAATACTCACAAAAATGTTGTGTTCACAAATTTTATTTGTTATAGAGAAGTTCGCTATAGAGAAGTTCGACTGTACTTATAAAAAAAAGTTGCCACTTAAAAAATAAAACAAAGTTTTTTTTCAAAAATTTATTAAAGATGTTTAACAGTAAGTTTAAAATAGCAATATAAGTAAAAAATCGATATTGCAAAAATAAGGAAAAAAAGGCGCGATATTACCAAAATAAGCAAAAAAAGCTGATATTGCCAAATATAGCTCATTTTATTCGTCTTCTTATGATCGTAGTTTCAAAAACATTATATCTAGGAACACTAAAAATAAGTACTTTTGGTTAGCCTACTCATCTATAATTTGTTTCACGTTGGAAACTATTAAATTTATTTTTTGTTAGTTTTAATTCAACATTTCTTTTTGTTAAATAATTTTATAAAAAATTGTAAACTGTTGTTTGCTTAGTTTTGTTTGTTTATTTTTGAAGCATGTGTTTTTCTTTTCAGTGGACTATACTGGCAAAAATTCGTTCATAAAAATTTGCAGACTCTCGGCAAGGCGTATGAAACTAGGTAGGGTAGTTTAAATACGTGGCAATATTTTGCTGTGCTTCAAACGTCAAAAAAAATTTTTCAAAAACAAACTGATCAAATGATTTTAAAAAATTAAAAATCTTACGCACACTTTTTTTTCATAAGTAAAGCACATTTTCTTTGTAATATTTGCAGCAGTTGTTGACATATCGCGGATAAAAAACGTGGATTATTGTACAACAACTCGTTTCACCACGCCTTGACTCTCAGAAAAGGACTGTCATTTTACTCTCTCAAATGGATCTCTCTTTAGTATATACTTATTTGTGTAAACGAATGTTTTTCTGTAGAATTTAGTGCAAGTTTGCACAAATTTTATGAAAAACGAATGGGGCTTATATCACCAACAAACTTCTTCATAATTTTCTACATTACAATACACAGTTCTATATATAATTTGTAAATATCTCATCAATAGAATATTCGATTAATAAAATACTAGATTAAAATTCTTTAAGAAAAATTATTTTAATTTTACTATAAATTTTTTAATGCGTGAACAAGAATGATAGATATAAAGATTACGCCATGATTTTATAGTTCCTTTGAAATTAAAACTCGATACATATATTCATTTCATTTATTGAATTATTTAACCGAGCCCATAGGGCCATATATGATTAATATAAAGGGTGTCCCGCAAGATTTAAATTTTAAAAGCAGCAATTGAATTTTTTCTCTGGCTGTATGACATGTGGCGCCGTCTTGTTGAAACCACATGCCCTCCACATTCATTTCTTCAATTCTAGGCACGAAAAAACTGATTATCATTTCACGATACCGAACACCATTGACTGTTTGCGCTTGACCTGCCTCATTTTCTTAAAAAAAAAAGGTCCAATGATTCCTCCAGCCCAAAATCCACACCACATTGCATTTGCTTCTCGTGAATCACTTGAGGATTTTCCTCACCCCAATGGCGACAATTCTGCCTATTGACGACGCCATCAAGATGGAAATGGGCCTCGTCACTGAAGATGATTTTATCGGCAAAATCAGCATTTTCATGTCGTCTCTCCAATACCCAATTAACGAACTCCCTTCGCTCCATTTTTACTAACCTCGTACCTTCTACTAGCATACAATAACAATTGTTCACATGTCAAACAATGACACTTCGCATGGCGCCAAATTTAAATCTTGCGTTCTTGTTGGGAGACCCTTTATAATATTATAAGTAATGATTAATGTAAATTAGTAAAAAAATAGATCATTTGTTATATAGGTATTAACTGTTACAGCTACTCATAAATAAATAAGTATATGTAATATATTACAGTGATATTAAATTCTGAGTCTCTTTACAAAATTTTAATAATGTTATTATGGACATTGTGTAAATATTTGCATAATACAGGGTGGCGCAGAATGAACTGTATGGTTTGAATTCTTTATAACTTTTTTAATTATTATTTTTTCTCTGTTTTTTTTCAGCATTTTGTGAAGAAGACTTGGGGAATTAATTATGAAACATTCGAAATGAAATCATGGCCATTACACCCGACACTATGCTGCGCATGTATAGGGGTCATCCCCTGAGTGCCGGTCAAAGAAAAAAAAATTTTGCGAAAAGTTATGGAAAATATGCTAAAAAGAGCACGTATGTTCGAAGCAGAAATGGACATCACCTACAGGATATCATTTTTCAAAGCTAATTCCAAAGAATTCCCCAATAATTTACAGTATTAAAAAAAAATTATAACAATCGCATAAATAAAAAAGTTATGAACCATTTAAACCATATAGCTCCTTTTGTGCCACCCTGTATAAATAAATTGGTTAGCATATGAACATCTAGTGCTATTATATAGTTTTGAAGTATTGTAAGTATTTTTGTCCCATTGTTGATAGTAGGTGGGTTGTTTTTTACTTTTCTGGTAAAGTTCGGTAAATTCAGAGTAAACTATAATTTATCTCAATAGCGGCCATTTTCACAATGTCTGATTAAAACTTAATCGAAACTTTAACCACCAGTTAGCAAAAAATTAATTTCACAATATACAATTAACATTTAACCAGGACCATTAAACGCCAAACTGACTGTTAAATTTAACCGACCAAAATTCGGCGGTTAAAATGTCAACCGCGAGCAGAAAGAAGGAAAATGGACGTAAATGTCAATCAGCATTTATTTTTTTTTAATATTTATAAATTTAAAAATGCAATTACTAGAAAAAAAGTACTTCCACGTCGAAATCACTTATTGTTTTCTGATGCGGAATTTAGAAAAAGGTATAGATTTCCACAACCTGCGGTACAATATATTGTCAATCTCGTACGCAATGACATAAAATCTGCAACAACTAGGTAAGCAACATCTATACATACCTTTGTTACAAATTGAATATAATTCTTTAAATATGTATGTACGTATATTTATTATACACATATGTACATACATCATGAATCAAATGAAAAAATTAAAAAATTAAACAAAAGAAACAAAAGAATATCAAAATTTCATACCGTGCACATGTAGTATTTTATATTAACTGAATTTATTTTGGGAATATCTATTTATATATATGATTCTAATTGTGCTTTTTCCCTTTAAACTATATGTGAAATTTATTATTCCATACCTTATGATATTCTCATACAGTATGAAAAATATCATAAAGCATTTTATTACAAAAGCAACTCAATAATTATAATTTTTTTCATTTTTAAATTTTTTCATTTTATTAAAAATACATTAGTTATGCTGGCCAATGGCAAGGCTAGTGTAGATGAGAATAAAAAACTAAAAATAGAAATATGTGTGTGTTATAAAAGTAAACTCATGGATTGTTATGTTTTTGTTTATAGATTTTTTGGTTTGTATGTTTGATATTCAAATCAATTCTCGATTGATTAATTGAATTTTAAACATATAGATCTTGGGTTTGTATTCAAAAATTAGGAAAAATGCACTGATGAGCTAAGTAAGCATTAGCAAAATAGTACTATATGGATATGCTTTCCTCCTCAATTATTGAGTTGCTTTTGTAATAAAATGCTTTATGATATTTTTCATACTGTATGAGAATATCATAAGGTATGTAATAATAAATTTCACATATAGTTTATAGGGGAAAAAGCACAATTAGAATCATATGTATATCAAGAAATAAAATTAACTATTATTTGTTCATTGCATTGTTGGGAAACTTTTAATTTTACTTCATTATTGTTTACTTATAAACCATCTGATTGCTTGTTCTTCACGCCCAAACTAGCCCGAAGAAAAAGCATGGGCGTTCTCGTGTGTGAACTCTCTCAAAACGCTGTCTGGTAAGATTGGGCGCCCGCGGCTGCCTTGGCAGCTGATTCAAAATTTGCGATGAACGGATAAAAAATGATCTTTCAAAAACTGTGTTATTTACTTTGGGTAGGATTATTACAGAATTACGCGTTGATCTGGAAAAACGAAAGTAAATTCAGTAGAACTATTATTCTATTAATTTTATTTATTTAAGTATGATTCTAAAGTATAATTATTTAATTTATTGTTGAATCGTACATTTGACAAGTTAGGGGCTGCCACATCCAGTGACCAAGGCAGGAACTGTTGGGAGCGAATTACTTTTAACAATAGTATCTTCTGAATCGTTATCCAAAATTTGAAAATTATGTGATCTGTTAGGATGCTTTGACTGAACGTCCGGCGAATTTTGATGTTGAAAATTCTGTAGTTGTGTGTTATTGAAGATAAAAGCTGGTTTTGATCTATCGGCGCTAATGTTAACATCTTTGCCTTTAATTTTTATGGTGTATAAATGATCGGATAAACGTTGAACTACCTAATATGGAGCTGTGTAAGGCGTCTGAAGCGGCTCTCAAACTGAGTCAGTGCGAAAAAATACATGACTACAGTCATTGATGTTTTTTAAAAGGAACATTTTGCTTTTGTTGTAATGCACTGTGGGCGTTGGTCGAAGTAGATTAAAATGATTACGAAGTTTTACACGAAATTCATTAGAATTAGTCGTGTTGCTGGTGCTCCAAAAAAATTCTTTCGGCAAACGTAATGGACCTCCATAGAGTAAATCTGACGGCGAGGCCTGAATGTCTTCTTTAAAGGATATTCTAAGACCAATTAATACTGTTGGTAGAATGTCGACCCATGAGGCACTAGGGTGACACATAAGAGATGCTTTAAACGACCTATGCCATCTCTCGACCATACCGTTCGACTGTCGATGGTATGCTGTAGTTCTAGAACCTTTAGAACCGGTGAAAGTAACTAATAATTTGAACAATGCCGATTCGAACTGGGTATCTTGGTCCGTTGTTATCGTTTTCGGACATCCAAATCTTGATATCCAATGATTCCAAAAAAAACTGTTGCAACGGTAAGGCAGACATGTTCTTCAGAGGGACTGCCTCTGGTCTTCGTGAAAATCGATTAATCATAGTCAAGCACTATCTAAAACCTTGTACGAGCGGCATGACTACGATGTACACGTGTACGTGATCGAAACGATTATCAGGTACATCTATTTTGATGGGTGCCAAACGATTGTGTTTGCTTATTTTTGCCCTTTGGCAATATAAACAATTACAAACCCAGAGGATTATTTCCTTGTTCATTCAAGGCCACACATATTTGTTTTTGATCTATTGCAGACTAGCTTTAGCACCAGGATGTGAAAGGTTGTGAATTGAAAATTTGTTGAAGTAATTTAATAATAATTAATGACACCTAGAAATCTACGTAGTTCCTGAATGGTTTCTGGTCTTGAATAGTTTTCAATAGCAGTGACACGATCTTTAGGGGGTCGACAACCATTACTATTGATGGTGTAGCCTAAAAATTTTACTTCTGGTTTACCAAAATGATATTTATTGACATTAATCGTCAAACCATGTTGACGTAACCGTTCGAAAACTAATCCCAAGTGACAATGATGCTCCTTGATGGAATCTGACATAATGATAATATCATCTATATAACAATAAACAAAGTTAAAACTTCTTAGAACAGAATTCATAAATCTTTGGAATCTTTGCGTGGCGTTGCGAAGCCCGAATGGCATATACAAAAATTCTATTAATCCAAAAGGCGTAAATAAAGCAGTTTTTGCAATGTGTTCGTCGGCCATTGGAATTTGGTAATTTGGAATTTGGGCTCTGACAAGATCCAGTGTGGTAAAAACGGACTTACCATATAATCTTTCAGCAACATCGTTGATATTTGCAATAGGGTAACAATCCGGAACTGTTTGCGTTTTTAGTCTGCGATAGTAATCATATGCACGCCAACCACCCGTCGTTTTAGTCACCATATGTATAGGACTAGCCTGCTGTCTCTTTGAGACGCGACAAATACCTTGATCCAGTAAAAAATATATTTCCGCATTTGCGTCCAGAGAGTTTGCGTGGGCGATCTTCTACGGGCTTACCGGTTTTTTCGATGTGATGCAAAACAATTTTATTTTTCTCGACCTTATTTGTTAATGTTGTTGTTGTAATGTCAACATATTCCCGTAGTAAATTTGGAAAAGATGTGTGTACCGAAATGGTGGAAATACTAAAATCTTTGGTTTCGAAAATTCCACCATTTCTTCGAAGTTTGGTTATCTTATCTAGTAGGCATTTATTTCTGAGATCAATTAGTAAATTATAAAAAATAAGAAATCAGCACCGATTATGGGTGATTGGACGTCAGGTATAATAAACAACCATTTAAACTTACGGCGTAACCAAGGTCCAATTTAAAAACAGAGTGGTCATCGGTTGTTATTTCACTATGATTAGCTGCTAAAAGTTTTACTTTTGATGAAAAAAATTTTACATTGAGCAATGATGGTGGTACCACTGAGACTACCGATCCTAAATCAATTAAAAATTTGGAATTCGTGAGCTTATCATAGACGTGTAAATGATTTTCCAAAATGATTGATTTATTATTGTCGCTGCCGCCAACTGTGTTAATCGACGACAGCCCAACTAGTTTTCGGATTTTTTTTTTCTTCGACCGGCACTCAGGGGATGACCCCTATACATGCGCTGCATTGTGCCGGAACTAGGAAATAAGGTTTTGGGAGAACGGATAAAGGGAGTAGTGTTTATTGACATTTGATTTAAATTGTCCCACGTCAAAAGTGACAAGAAAGACCTCTGCGGGTAGTCCATTCTACATATGTCCTGTTCGGGCAAAAAAAGAATTTTCTCTGTAATGCGTAGTGCGGTTCGCTGCCAAGACGACCACAAATGGATGTGCTATAAATGATGAACGCGTCGTGCGCGAGATAATGGAATTGAAACAAGTAACAATGTTGGTTGATTAATAATGTACATATTTATTGCATTTACTTATTTATAATGTTTCTTTGCTTACAATGCAATTTCACTAATTCTAGGAATAATAATATTTAAATGTTTATTTTATTAAAATGTATAATGCAGTTTACAATTCTGGAAATAAAGTAATCAAAGATATTTAAATGTTTATTTAATCAAAATATAAAATGCAGTTTACAATTCTGGGAATAAAGTAATCAAAAACATTTAATATCTACCTGTGTTTGCCCCAATTGTGCAATGTGAGTTTGATGACTGTAGTTGTTGTTGTTGATGTTGCTGCTGGTGACTTCATTGTAGTTGTTGTTGTTGATGTTGCTGGTTTGGTAGGTGACCATCGGTAACTCCTCCCCCCTAAGAGTAGAGAGAAGGTCACAAAGAAGCTGTAGGTGGTCGAACGATACTTTCCACCATAATTGTGTTTGGGGTGTAAGTAATTTTAATTCTCCTTTTTTTTAGAATAATCATCATGATTGATGTATAGGTAATATATTGATGAGTTGTTGTAGTTATTTTTAAGGACGACATCATGCCATGATCATCAAATTGGTATGCTTTCAGTTTTTGCAAATTAAGTTCTTCTATGACTGTTTCGGGAATTACATCTGTGAATTCAGGCAGCGATATGTTGATATGTTCGCCATATATCTGCGGATTGTTCTCATATGTCAAACCATTAGTTGTAACTGTGCATTTTTCGTAATATAATATTGTTGTGTTAGTTACGTTAAATGGTTTATTGCAATCGGATTCAACCAGTGTTGTTGGTATGTTAATGAATAGTATAATATTATCTTCCGGTTGATAGATGGTCTCCAACCGCCCCACATCTCTTAAGTTACATTTCGGTTGCAGCTTTCGTAATATTCTACCCACACATGGTGACTGTTCCATAAGCTCACTTCTTGCAGAATTGCGACAGACATAAATATCTTCTAGTTTTAAACATTTTTCTTTATAGTATTCAATTGAATTATTGTTATAAGCTATATATTTTGGTGACATAATTTGTCTAGTTACGTTTATTGGTAAAGGTATAATATGGGATAATATAAATGTTTCTCTTTGAAATTTTGAAATTTTTACATTAAACATTATGTTTGAATTGTTATAGTACGCTTGTAATTCGAGGAGCTCATACAATTGTTCTACAGAATATATTTCATGATTTTGGTTATTTAGTGTTTTGTAGATATTTTCTATTTCATTGTGACTCAAAATGAATTTGGAAATAATGTTTAATTTTGCTAGTACAATGCTTTCTGCTATATTGTTAATTTGGTTTGTTAGTAGATCGATATTATAATTGATTCTGTTCAAATATTGAATTTTTAAAATTATAAAATCTTCCTTATTTATTTTGTTAGTAAATGTTTCTTGTGTATTTTTTAAGAATCGCGCAATTTTGCTTTGTTCATTATTTATGTGTGTGGTAATATTATTAAACCTTTGTATCATTTCCCTATTTAATATACTTTGTTTACTAAATGTTTTATTAAAAATTTTTTCGGTTTGAACTAATTCTTTAAGTTGAAAATTTATATTTTCGGCATCGGTATTATCCATGTTACCAGTTATGTATTTGATTGTTGAACCCAATCCATTGAATAGACCTCTTCTTTGTCTTTTAAAAGGTAGTAAATTGTTGATTTTATCCGTTAGTTGTACTAATTTTAATTTCGTAATCTTTAATGAATCTTCTATTGAAGTATCTGTTTCGATAATATTTATTGTTTCTTTAATTCTCTCCAAATTATTTGTGTAATCTACAAGGTCTATTATATGGATTAAGTTCTGGTAGTGATTTATTACCTTTGCATTACCCAGTTGAAGTTCTATAATTGCCAATTCATTGTCTATTTGTTGTATATTTAGCCGTTGGGAGTGGACCGCCGGTAACCTAAGAAAACAATTTAATTATTCTTTTTTTTTTTTTTTTTTAAGTTTCCTTTTTTCCTATTCTACTTCTAATTTTTGATTTGTGTATTTTCTGGTTTTTATCTGAATCAAATGTGATTCCGTTATCTTTTTGGACTTTTTGTTTAGAAAATCGAGGTGTTATTTTATTCCTTCTATTTTCCTTTCGATATAGAATGTCATTGGGTCGTAAAGTTTTAGGTTGTTTCCTGTCCTTATTTAATTTTTCTATTCTGTTCCCGACAGTAACTTGTAATTTCTCCCTAATTTTCGGGTAGATTATTTGTTGGTATTCATTCAATTTACGTAGATACTCGTGTTCGCCGTTGATTTTTATTGTTTCATTGAACATGTGTGTCCTACCAAAGAATAATTCATAAGGTGTTAATTTCGTAGCCGAGTGCACTGAATTATTGTAAGTAATGAGAACTTCTGAGAAAATTTCCTCGTGATCCAAGGAGAGTTTATTCTCTTTTCTCTTAGTCATTATTATACGATATAACTCTGTTAAAGTTGAGTGTAGTCTTTCCACCAGTGCGTTGCTTGAAGATTGTTGAAATGAGGTGATATGTACTTTGATATTGAATTGTTTACAAAAGTCTTTAAAAATGATTGCCGTAAATTCTTTTCCCTGATCACATACAATTTCTTTTGGAATCCCATAAGCACTAATGAATGTTTTTAGGGATTTAACCACGTTCAAGCTAGTTTTAGCAGCAATAGTGAACCCTGCACCGAATTTTGAAAATTTTTCGATAACAGTCAGCATCTGTTGGTGATTTATATGGTAAACATCAATGTGTAAGATATCCAAAGGCTTTTCCGGGGTTTCCGGTGTTTGGAAAGTTAATTTTTGTGGGTGCCTGTCGTATTTCATCGTTTGACATATATCGCAATCGCTAATTATTTGTCTAATTTTAAATTTCATGTGCGGGAAAAAGTATTCCCTTCTAAGATGTAAATATGTTTCCTCGATTCCCCGATGGTTGCTGTCTTGGTGATATTTCCTTATAATTTCATCTTGTTCGTCATTGTCCGTAACATCTCTTGTCTTGAATGTACAAGGTATTAAACGGTAGCCCTTATTGTTAGCGAAATATACGGAAAATACCCTTTGTATTACCCGAAATACATCATCATCCGAATAAATAGCGACGAGTCTATTTGGTTTAATAAATTTGGTAAAAATCTTTATTACTGAGTTTTCATCATAGACAGGTGATTTTACTATTCGTTTTAATTTGTTTTTGAAAGGCATCTCAACAGTAACGTTAGGCTCTGGTTGTAGTTCGAATATTAGCTGGATTCCGAACTCATTTAGAGGTTTCTCTGAGATTGGAATGCCGTCGTCCAAGTTTTCTTCTGCGGAATGAATTGTGCTTCCACTAGTACCAAGAGTGGAAAAAATCTCGTGATTGTTTATGTCCGGCCTGATTCTACTCAATGCATTCGTTAGAATTCTGTACACCCTTCTTATAAAATAATTCCTAGTCGAATTCCTCTAATTTTAAGCGCCAACGTATTAATTTCGAGTTCGGTTCCTTTAACCCCATTATCCAAGTTAAAGGTCTATGGTCCGTGACTATTTTGAATTTGTGCCCGAAAAGATAGGGTCTAAAGTACTTTGTGGCCCATACTAAGGCCAAAAGCTCTTTCTCAATTGTAGAATAATTGGTTTCCGATTCGTTCAAGGTCCTGCTAGCATAACAAATAGGTTTATCGCTTCCGATCTGTCCCTGAGACAATATAGCCCCTAGCGCATAGTTCCTAGCGTCGGTGGTTAAGACAAAATCCTTAGAAAAATCTGGGTATTGTAATATAGGGTCATTACAAAGCAGATTTTTACACATTTCAATAGTTTTCACATAGTCATCAGTTAATTTTATTTCCATACCTTTCTTCAAACAACGTGTTAGTGGTTTTGTCAGTTTCGCGAAATTAAAAATAAATTTCCTGTAGTAACCCAGTAATCCCAGAAATGATTTAAGTTGTTTCTGAGTCCTGGGGATTGGAAAATTTTTTACCGCACTTATTTTCCCAGGGTTTGGTTTGATGCCATCGGTAGTCACTATGTGACCCAAAAATTCTATCTCCTTCCGCAAAAATTCGGATTTGTCCATCTGGATTTTAAAATTTGAGTTTCTCAATCTTTCGAATACTAATACAAGATTATCAATATGTTCCTGTAACGAGGTTCCAAAAATAATTATATCGTCCAGGTAAACTAGGCAAATATTGCCAACCAATTCCCTAAGTACGTTGTCCATGACCCTTTGAAATGTGGAAGGTGCGTTTTTTAGCCCAAAGGGCATTCTAATAAATTCATAATGTCCCCCTTCCACTGAAAATGCAGTTTTTGGAATATCCTTTGGTTCCATTTCAATCTGATGGAAACCGCTGGCAAGGTCGATGGTAGTGAAGTATACGCACCTACCCAATTTATCCAAAAGTTCGTTTATGTTTGGAATTGGATATCTATCAGTGATGGTCTTCTCGTTTACCTTTCTGTAATCGATCACCATCCTCCACTTCTGTTTACCACTAGCGTCCTTCTTTTTTGGCACTATCCAGACAGCCGAACTCCAAGGCGAGTAACTTGGTCGTATTATGTTCTGACCCAGTAATTTAGCAATTTGGTCCTGTATTTCGCCCCTATGGACGTACAGATATCTATATGATTTCGTGTAAACTGGTATATTGTTAGCCGTAGGTATACTGTGTCTGATTTAGTTAGAGAATGTCAATCCTTGGCCTTCCCCGTAAAAAATATCGGAGTATTTTCTACAAGTTTTCAGGAGGAGTCGCCTTTCCTCCTGGTTTAGGTGTTCGGTACGTATTATGCCCTTTATAGCAATATCATTGTTTATATCAGATGTACCGAATTCAGCATTATTAACCTCGAAGTATTTCTGGGAATTATATATATAGTTTCCAAAGAGTTTCCCACGTTTGTCACTTCTATTAAACTAAACCAGTCTTTTGCCGTATAAATACCAGCCGAAATGACAAAACTTTCGTTTAAAGAAGTTTCTGCAATTAGAATATCCCACTCCTTGACATCAACGGGTAATCTGACAATCGTCTTTGTCTTTGGTTCAATCGGAATTTTGTTGGAGCATACATTAGGTTTGTAATGGAGTGGGATTGATGTGTATCTCGTCTCCAGTATTTTAGATTGTAAATTAATTTTAGCTCCTATATTGGACAAATAGTCAATACCTAACAACCCATCGAAATAGTTGTGAAACTTAAATAATAATAATGAAAGTTTTCCTTTTTGGTAAAACTCCTCAAATATTAGCAGTATCGCCAACTTGTCCACTGCATATTTTGCTAACACTGTTTTTAAGATTGTTGGTTTACATTTGACATGTAGTTGTTGATCTACATGTTCCGGATTAATGAACGAAATAGAAGCCCCAGTATCTATTAAGAATTTGAGAATTTTATTTCCAGGAAACCTAATCTTTATGTAAACCAATTCTGACCCATGTTTGCCCATATCTAGGTATCCCGTGGGTTTTGTGAGGCAAGGTCTCGAAAATTTTCCTCTTCCTCCACATTAGTAAATTCATATTCTTCCCCTATTTCGTTCACATTATTAAGTTCCATATTCGTATATTTTCTGGTTTGTGAACTCGGGCTCCGTTTGATGCCGGGGAAAAAGTTCTTGTTCCTCAAGTAAGAAAATCCACTTGATGTATCCATGTGGAAATCTGTATATATTACCATTAAAAGGCATTTGTTTTTGATAGTTAGGGTTTCCTAATTGACCGTTATTAGAAAATATTTGTTTACGTTGTTGATTATAAGAATTGCTATACTGGTTGGTATTACGACTACCCCCATTATAAGACGAATTTTGCGGACCCGCTGGCACCCCTCTGTAGCTGTTCCCGAAATAATTTGGTTTATTATAAAATCGATTGCCCTGATACGGGTAATTGTTTTGCCTATACTGATTATATTTACCAGAGAACCCATAAGATTGTTGGTAATATATGTTCTGTTCCTTTATGCAGAAATTCAAGGCTTCCGCTAATGTGGCTGGTCTCATAGCCCTAATAGTCGCTCCTAATGGATCCTTCAATCCCGTAACAAAAGAGTTAAGGCACATTTCCCCATATAAAGCCTTCTTAGCCATTATTACATTTGAATCTTGTTCATGCAGCAGTATGTTGTTACAAAGAGCTGATTGTAATTCTACCACTTCACTATAGAATTTTTCGAAAGGCTTACTATTTTGACTCAATGTGTGCAAGTCTTTTATCAAAGAGGTCTCTGATCGTTTATCCGAATAATGAGATATCAGGTTCTCTTTTATACTATCCCAATTCAATGGGGTGCCATACATATTGAGCACTTCATTTGCCTGTCCATCGATTTTGTTGCGTATAGCTCTTAATAAAATCTGTCCATATGGGGTTTTATCTGTTTCCCTTATGAACAGGAGGATTTCCTCAACGTTATTAAGGAATTCATGTAGTAACCTAGGGTTACCATCGAATGTCGGTAATTGTTTGATAGCGTCTGGTATTCTTAATGATTGGAATACATCTATATGTCCTGCCGCGAGTGCCGATGGGGCAGAAAAGGCAGCACTCGAAGTAGATTGTTCACGTAAATCGTTATTCATTGTTCCCGTTTCCAATAGTTCAGGAATCGATGTTAGGCTTTTACTTTTAAATATGTTTGGAATTTTATAAGGCGAAATCCTAGATTTTGGCATTAAGTATATTTCAATCTTGTATTCAGTCCCTCGGACCCAATATTCCGAATGAGGAAAAATTTACTGATATTCAAAAACAAAAATTATGTGTGCAACTTACAGTAATATCAATGAAGTCAGCATGACTATTAAGTGTGGTGATTATTAATCAACTTGATACTCGTTTCTTCCAGGGGTAGGTTCACGGAATAAGAATTGATGCTGGAAAGCTATGTATGTTGGTGTGTTTCTAAATTTTTGTTTTAATTCTATATGTTTAAAAGGTTGTGTTTTTTTTCAAAATAAGGTTGCTGATATTCGCTCAACACCTTTTCGAAATTTATATATTTTTTTTTTTTCAGTGATTTCACAATAAGGTTGCTGATATTCGCTCAACACCTTTTCAAAATTTATATATTTTATTTTTCCAATAATTTCACAATAAGGTTGCTGATATTCGCTCAACACCTTTTCAAAAATTTTCTTTATGCATATATTTTATTCTCTTTTTTTTCCATACAAATTTTCCTTTTGTAATATTAATATTCTTTTATTACTTAAAGACTTGCTTTCATGTAAGTTTTAATCCTTTTCCCTCTTTTGTAGGACTAATTATGATATACACTCATAATATTTTGTCCTCCTGCAACTTATTCACAGGTTTTACACAACAATTATTTTCCAATCACACAACTTTTCAACACTTTTCACTTAAACCGCCCGTTCGACTGCGCCAGATAATGGAATTGAAACAAGTAACAATGTTGGTTGATTAATATGGTACATATTTATTGCGTTTACTTATTTATAATGTTTCTTTGCTTACAATGCAATTTCACTAATTCTAGGAATAATAATATTTAAATGTTTATTTAATTAAAATGTATAATGCAGTTTACAATTCTGGAAATAAAGTAATCAAAGATATTTAAATGTTTATTTAATCAAAATATAAAATGCAGTTTACAATTCTGGGAATAAAGTAATCAAAAACATTTAATGTCTACCTATGTTTGCCCCAATTGTGCAATGTGAGTTGGATGACTGTAGTTGTTGTTGTTGTTGTTGTTGCTGGTTCTGGTAAGTGACTTCAATCTAGTTGTTGTTGTTGATGTTGCTGCTGGTGACTTCAATGTAGTTGTTGTTGTTGATGTTGCTGGTTTGGTAGGTGACCATCGGTAACTCGCGTGAATAACCGGGTTTCGGGAACAAGATCCCTGATTTCATCTAAACACATCCGATTATAGTAACGATAGAACAACGTTGAAGCACCTGCCGGATGTAAGCGGTATAAATAGTGAGGAGATCAGATGGGGTGAAGTATGTCTTACACCGTCTTAAAAAACCAAGGCACTTGAATGCTTCTTTTGAGACCTGAAAAATGTGCTCAGTCCATCGAACATCGCACTGAATTTTCATGCCAAGAACATCAAGAGGTTCTGTTTCCTGGATGTTTCTATATGTTTGAATAGAAACGGCGGCAATTTGGTTTGCAACGTTTAGCATTATTTCCAAAGTTTTCGTGATTGTGACTCTTGATGAATATACTTTTTATTGCCTGTGTAAGCTGGGTCAATGTCGAATTAATAGAATTCACTGGAAGTTGTGTCTCACTAGTTGTGTTGTTGTGTGAAAAAGTACTTACCATATTGAAATTTGCGTCTAGCATTTTGTCTGCAGTCTTTGCCAGTTTATCTAAATCGTTCTTTTCCCAAATACTCAAAAGTGGGGGAATGAATTCCGGCATTTGAACCAGAAAGAGTATAAGAATTTTTGCTTCATTACCTGTACCAGGCCCGATACGTTCCATATGCGCTAAAACTTTAGATGGTCTCATCCCTACGGTTTCACTGCCTTGTAGTAAACGGCGTAGCTTCGACTCAGGAGACTCAGAGAATTTTTAAAATAGTCTTTCTCTCAATGCTTTAAATTTGTCGATGAAGGGTGGGGTGGTTAAGTCTTCCACTGATAAAAGTATATCGCCCTCCAGACGAACGGAAACAAACTCAAATTTGTCGGTATCTGATGTTACGCCACACAACGTAAACGACCTTTCAATTTGAGCAAACCAAATGTGCGCATTATGCTTACTGAATTTTGGAATGTCCTCCTTTTGCAAATTTGATCTTGAGGTTTCATTTGCCTGTTCTTTTAATCACGCAATGCGTTTACTTCTCGTTAAAGTATCTCCATTTGAACAGTAATGTTAACCATTTCAGTTATAGCTAAATTTGTCGTCTCCAAGAAATAAATTTTTTTTTTTTTATCTTGAACCAGCAGTCAGGAGATGACCCCTAATGATACGTACTCGTATTAAATTCCGAAGCTGTATTAATTAGTCATTTTTAGTAAATATTTTACTTCGCCGGTGCTACACAATACCGACGAGGGAGGGCGTTCTGATGTGCCTGTGGATTGCATACAGCTGAAGCCGTTACTGTTCACTGACCAGTGACTATGCCTTCACCACTGAAACCCTCCGCCAACAACTGACACAAAGACACACAACTGCACATCAGAAAAAATGCGAGATGTTTTTATGAGTCTGAAACTAGGGTTGAACCCAGGAAAATTTTTGGTTTTGTAGTCAACGTGCAGGCTACCTACTTCGACCATCGCAACCCTCGTCACTGCTGGAGAAATTTTCTTGTCTCTTTTTCGTAGAATGTATTTATTTGAACCCATAAGTCCCCGTCCATATTGTGAAACATTTGCTGCAAAACTTTTTTGAATTCTCTTTTGAAGCTTCAGCAGTGTCCATACATGAAACTTTTGCTTCATGTTTAGTATTTTTTATTCCTCCCTTCTATCTTCTTTCTTTAATTTTTTTTGACATTTCTCAATACCGAATGTAAATATAAAATAACTACCCTGTGATAGGTGTGAATATTTTTTTTTGGATACACATTTGAAGCACAAGGTATAATTTGAAGCAAAATGGACGCTAAGAAGAAAAATTATATAATAATTTTTATATAATTTTATATTTTTTTTTTAAATTTTTGATTATATTTCACAAAAAATTAACAATAAAACAGGGTAGCTATTATTATGATAGAAGTTAACAGTATACCAAACGAAAAGAAATAAAATGAAACGTCAAATACACCTCATCTCAAAAGATGCAAATAAGAAATTCAACAAAAGCTGCATGTACATGAAACAGCGTACATACTTCCACTCCTCTTCCCCTTCTCATCAACAAACTCAAAAGTTTTGCAGCAAATGTTTCACAATATGGACGGGGACTAAGCAGAATTTTTTTTGTTTGTGCACAATGGTGCAGACGCGTAGAAAATCGTTAAATTTTCAAATTCGCTGCCACTATGCTGCTTCTGCATGAAAAAATTTTCTTACGCAATTTCTAAAAATTTGCTGTTGGACACAATTCGGGATCACCAAGATACATAGTTTCTTTGGAATTAAAACGCGATATATTCAGTACAACTATTATTCTATTAGTTTTATTTATTTACGTATGATTCTAAAATATAATTATTTAATTTATTGTTTATTCGAATTTTCTACAGCTGTAGCAGCAAAAACCACACGAGGAATTATTTTCTGTTTTCTTCTATCTTGCTTCTTGATCGCGGGCACCAAATCTTACCCAAAAGCGTTTTCTTACGCAAAAATTGGGTAAATGAGAGAGTAATATTCTTGTTCTTCACGCACGAGATCGCCCGTATTTTTTCTTCGGGCTAGTTTGGGCGTGAAGAACAAGCAATCAGCTGGTTTATAATAAACATTGAAAATAACAAAGGAAGTAAAATTAAAAGTTTCCCAAAAATGCAATGAACAAAGAATAGTTAATTTTATTTCATGATTTAGTTCAAAATTATTTGGGGTTTCTTTAAATAACATGTATAAGCCAAATTATTGTGTTTTTATGGATGTATGCATGTTTGAAGGTTTGTAATTGTTCATGGTCATATATATTAGGTCTGTGCATAACATAATAGGTGCATAACAAAATTTACCGAACTCGCACAAATTATTTTATTTATATGTATATGATTCTAATTTTAAAATTGTGCTTTTTCCCGAAAAAATATGTGAATGTATTATTGTATACTTTATGGTATTCTCATAAAGTATTTTTTTATATAAAAGCAAACTCAAAAATTGAAGAGGAAAGCATATCCATATAGTACTATTTCGCTAATGCTTACTTAGCTCAGCAGTGGACTTATCGAGAATTGAAGTTGAAAAAACAACGAAAAATTTATAAGCAAAAACATAACAATCCATTAGTTTACTTTTTTTTATAACACATACATATTTCTATTTTTAGATTTTTCTTCTCATCTATATATATCTATATATCTAGTGCTTTCCTCCTCACTTGTTGAGTTTGCTTTTAGAAAAAAATACTTTATGAGAATATCATAAAGAATGTAATAATACATTTCACATATTTTTTTTCGGGAAAAAGCACAATTTTAAAATTAGAATCATATATAAATAAAATATATTTGTTCGAGTTCGGGCAAAGAGATATTCTATTTTATTTATTTATAACAATAACCAACCAAGCCCATAGGGCCATATATAGTTGGTGGACTACAAGTGTAACATAACAATTATTAAATATGTAGGCAACAAATAAGCCAAAAATAATGTTTATGAAAAAATAATAGTTATAATATTATTAGAGCTATACAATATAATTTGGAATATATTCAGAACCTAGATCAGTTTAATCGCGAGAAATGCTTATCAACAAGTGAACTACGTGTAAGATGGAATCCTCTAAATTTACCCAAAAGCGTGCCAGCAATTATTAACAATTTTTGTACAATTTTGAAATAAAATTAGAGAGTAAAATTTTTAATTTTCTGTACAAAGTTGCACGAACTTTTTCTTTGGGTAAGTTCGGTCTAGAATTAAATTATCGGCTGTTTTTTATTTATATATGATACTAAGGAATTAATCAGAAAATTTGCAAAGAAACGATTAAAGTTTTTAATTTACAAAAGATTTTTTAAAAAAATTTCAAAATGTAAGTACATATATTTGTGCGTATTTATCACTTTATTTAATAAAAAATTGCTTTCGCATCACAATAGGGAGTCCCCTGGCGTTATTATTGAAATATCAAATATTATTATACTATACATTTTTCTTTTATAATACATTTTCTTTATTATATTTTCATTACTACTGCTATCCCTATGGGCTCGATTAATAAGCAATCAAATAAATAAAATAAAAATCATTGAAAATTATTCGCACACCGTAACTGTGGGTTACATAAGTTTCGTGATATTCAAATCCATATGTATTTTAAAACGATTTCTTGTTTTTCAACATGAACTCAATTTTTTATTTGCTAAATCTTCACTTATTGACGACACTTTCACAATTAACTTCACTATGCTGTGTAGCCACTAAAAAAAATTGTTGTGGTTTTTTACAGTTTTCCTGCACTAATTGCAAGTAATTACTTGCTTCGGGCAACGGAGGTTAATCTCGATGGTAAAGATCCGCTCTTAATGTCCCATGGGTACTATATCGAAATTAAATATTTGAAAGCACAACGTAAACGTTATAGAATATATAATCCGAATCCTGAAATACAAATGAATCGTTGGTGACAAATAGCAGGCCAGTTGATGTGTGAAATGAAAACTCCGTAGAATATTTAGTTAGTAAAATATGTTTGTCGGTTCATTATTTTTATGTACTTTTTCATTTAAACAATATTCGTAAAAATGATAATAATTAAAAATACGATATTTCAATTAGCGTTAATAAACTAAACTATTTTAGATAAAGCCTTTGCTCGACGATCTGTATTTTGAAATAAAGCTCTAATTAAATGTCGAATTTCTTCAGCTTTGTAATTGGCTGTTAAAATGCCAGCGCCTTCACACCATTGCTCTGTAATTTCTTGCAATGATGCATTGAGAATCAGTTTTAATTGTTGTAGTTTCATCCAAGAAGATATATGTAAAACTTCATGCTTTTCCTGTAAATTACAATTAAATTATCACTCAGTAAAGTATCACTTATTCTTTTACTATATCCCACCTTAAACAGATTTGGTGCCTTGTCTAGAATCATAGCTATAAGATCACTCAACTCATTCGCAACTGTTGCGGATATATCTTCAAGTAAAAGTATACGCCGCATTATATCTTGACTAAAATCATTTAAAAAATCACAGAACGTTGTATTATAAATAGCGTCCGGCAGTACATTCATCCAAACATTTTTCAACAAGTCTATTTGTCGTAAACATTGACGAAATAATTTTATAGGTTCTGAACCAATGGAATGTGTATCGGAGAGATCTACATAGAATAACAAATATATATATTAATAGATAGAAATACAATTACTAGTCAAAAGTTGTTCTATTGATAACCTATTTTATGAATTGCTTGTTATTATATGAAAATTACTCACAACTACATATATACAACCTACAACTCTTAAAATAGATTGAAATTTGGCAAATGATGCAACAACAAAAATCTTTAAGGAGCCAGAAATCAATTTCCCATTTAAAATTTTCTACAAAACAAAGTGGAAAATAAATGTCCAACTAAAACTCGTTTTAACCTGTAACAAGTTTTACGAATAACAGCTACGTGCAGCTTACCAAACTCTTTTAAAATTTGCATGATGATCTTTTGCTGGTGCAAAACCTGCACTTTGAAATTAATGGTAGCAGTTGCCTGTAATGTTTGTACTAAAGCTACGTGAGTAGGTATGTTAGCTTCAGCATTTTTCGCAACCCAATGTGCAAAAAACATGCAATTGTTATAGAAAAGCACTGCTTGTTGTGGAATGCTTTCAAGTAATTTTTCATGGAGTTTTGGGACATCGTTAATGTAAGTATTGAGAATTACTGGAATAACTGTCAGATAAGTATGTTCTTCATCAACTGGTGAGCTAGCGGATGTATCCGCTTGTTGTCGTAATACCAGTTCCATCAATTTTACAAGTTCCTGTAAAAAATAATATTATATTTTTAAATAAAATGTCAAATAGTCCTCATAGTCTAAATTTTAATTTAATTGTAATTATTTAATTTATATTATTATATATATATTTATTATATTTATTTTAATAAAATGTTTAATTGTAAAATATCTTCGTTTCTTATTAACGAACCAAAATTTTAATGCAATATAATACAATACAAAATATTCTTCTCTGGCTTTTCAAGCCAAAATTATATTTGTAAAGACCGTTTTGCTGTAGCATTAAAAACACATTTAAATAAAAATGTTAATAATGACATACCAAAGTACTTTTTGATATCATGCACTGTGGGAATAAAAATGGATTTTTAGACACTTCCTCAGCTGTGTTGCCTTCCGCTATTGTGACCATGTCCTGCAAATCTTTCTGCATTATGTCGCGCGCAGTTTCCAGAACTTTTTTGCTAAAACGATGTTTAAAGTATGTGTCAAACTTGCGAGCAAATTCAGAAAGGGTACGGTCTGTGTCAGGGTCAATGAAAAATACATCAGCTAGCATTTGTTCAAAAGCCAAAACATCTTCAGTCATAGTTGATTCCTGATATTCATCCATAGTTTCTGGAACTGAATGCATTAAACATTCGTGTACAATTGCCTTAAGCAAACGTTCCTTTATATGACTTCCAATTATTGTAAACACATGCTGCTCCGTTGATACATTTACATTGATATTCGCCAAACAATCAAAGAGACTTTTGATATGCATAAATACATGTTTGTATGAAGGTCTTAAACTCTTTCCTAGTTGCTTCAGTGAGTAGGAGATATTTAACTGTGAATAATCATCGTTATCTGTTGAATGCATGGACAAGGGTTTTGTTACCATCGGTATTAAACAATTTTCCAATAAAAAATCGCATATCTTAATGGGATTGTAACGGGCCTTATTTAGAAAGAAAATATTGCAAATTAATATATAACTACTTGATAATTCTTTTTAACTACCTGAAACAGAGCCAAAACAGTATCTTGCAATTGAGAAACATCCTTTGAAACTTGAAGGGAAACATTTTTAGCAGATGGAAAGGTTTTTTCTGTAAATTGTACAAGACGATCGAATCTTTGCTGCAGATTTTGTTGCAGAATATTTGATTGGATATGATACTTTACTTTTATTGCGTCATAACAATCGCATTTTTGAAACACTCGATCCACTTCAGAATCCGATTCGCTGCATATTAAATACTTCAGCTGCCCCAATAAATCTAAAACTATCAGGTAGTCTTTAGTGGCTTTTGCATTATCTACGCATTGAAACAAGTTATCTATTTTTAGGATACGGTACGAAACACGTAACCCAAGAGATGCTTCTCGCAGCTCTTCAACACAATGGGTTAATTCGGCATTGGCTTCTGTTAATGCCAATCTTGCATCGCTACCAACATTTTTGAATAAGTGTTCCGTTTCACGCAATAGCGTCTCTCCTTCCTCAATATATATGTCTGAAGTAGTGTGATTAGGCATAAAATCCACATAATTATCTTCAACATGTTTACGTATGCGATCCTGAAATCGCTTGATTTGATCTAAAGTCTTTATCACACATACTTTTGTATTTTCTGTTGTTGAAAACCCGCTATTTAATTCCTCTTTTATATTTCCTCCAATTGCAGTCATTTTCTGACAAAACGTAATTTTTTCCTTGTATTATAAATAATTTATTAAAATTTTCAATTTAAACAATTGAATACATTGCTCTGAAAACACAGGGTATATATAAAATTTAAGGCTCAAACGACAACATACCCTGCGACACAAAATACATTTTTATAGATGGTTGCCACTTGTTATTTAACTCACATTTGGCAGATTTTTGCAGTTTCTATAAAAGTAGAACTCTAAAGTTTTGGAAAAATTTAGATGTTGGCATATGTCCCCAGCTCAAAAAAATGTATTTAAATATTTTAATTATATTATTAATTGACCTTTTTTATTATATTTTTTTGATATATATTTATTAAGCCTGAGGTCTTTTTTTATCTTATTTTGTTTATTATTATTCGATATTTCGTTAACAGCTTGTTAACATCATCAGGAAATTTGAGCAATAGCTCGTAAACCTCCTAATAATGCATAATTTGAATTTGAAGATCAACCAGCAACTATTACAATATAAACTCTTAATCTTGTACAACATATAAAAAAAATTAATCCTAAATTAAAAGAAAATAATTTAGTAAATATTGGTATACATATTCAAATTAATAATGATAAAAATAAAGAAAAAATTGGAGAAAAATAATAAGAAATATAATTTGATAATAAAGAATAAGTTTGTTCTTTAGTAAATAATTTAATAGCATCACAAAAAGGCTGAAATAATCCAATTAAACCAACTTTATTTGGACCTTTACGAATTTGAATATAACCTAAAATTTTCGTTCTAAAAGAGTTAAAAATGCTACTCTTACTAGAATAAAAATAATTAATAAAAGACTTCTAATTATTAATAATAAATTTTCTAAAAAAAACAAGTACTATTTGTAATTAATTACATTTATAAATTCTAAATTTATTACATTTTTTCTGTCAAAATAGTTAAATTAATTTAATACAAACTATTATAAAATAATAATTTATAAAATATTTAATCCTTTCGTACTAAAATATTTTAAATTTTTAAAGATAGAAACCAACCTGGCTTACGCCGGTTTGAACTCAGATCATGTAAGAATTTAAAAGTCGAACAGACTTAAATTTTAAGAGTCTACACCTAAAATTATTTCTTAATCAGGAAATTCCTGATGATGTTAACAAGCTGTTAACGAAATATCGAATAATAATAAACAAAATAAGATAAAAAAAGACCTCAGGCTTAATAAATATATATCAAAAAAATGTATTTAAAATATTTATATTTTTTTCCACTACTTATGCGAACAAATATTTTCAGACATGAAAAAAGTTTGTTCCAAGCAGCGAAATGAAATGACCACGCTGAATTTAAAAAATATTTTACTAATTCGCAATTGCCATGCAAGTATTAACATGGAATGTTTAATTGAAAATTTTCAAAGCGATTTTAAAAATTATAATGAGGAATGACAGATGGTTAAACATTTTAGTATAATATTTAAGCCCAAAAAAACTGTTTTATATGAATTTATTTTTGTTTTTTTTCCTCCCAAATAAGTGTTCTAAAATTATTTATTAAAATTGATAACTGCTATTTATCTTTTTCTTATTTTAAACGTTTGACATTATGTTTGCTGGGCAAATTCTCTCACCAACACATCTTCATTTTATTTTTGAACACCACTGTTTTACACCATTGGTATGGATTAAAGAGCTGTACAAAATGTATTGAAAGTTCTGCATTCTAAAGCACACTACTTCCAAGCCGTGTATTCCAGTGTAAAGCATTCTCAACAAAACAAGCATAACAAAATATGACTCTCACTGAAACAAAACAAGCATCATTCGAAAAGTTTCTCTCTATAGTTTTGTTTGTGCTTGTGTGTTCAAATGAAGCAGAACATAAAAAAAAAACAGACAATGAAATAAAAAAAACGGTAAATTACACCAACAGCATCGAGTATACAAGAACAAACACAAAAAACCGTAAAAAGCACGTATATAATTTTTTTTTCATAATTTCAACTTTCTGATTTTCGTGATTTTTCTAAATTTTAGTAATCTTAAATATATATTGAAATGGATGCATTAAATGTAGGTGAAATTATAAATTTTTAAAAGTTTTTGCGAAATTTTAAATATTTTTCTTTAAAGAACCTTACAAACAAACCTCAAATCTAATATGAATTGTGATATTTTTATTTTATTTGTATACATTCGATTTTTTATGTTCATAAAAAATGCAAAAGTTTCTTTGCAAGTTTGTCTACGAGTTATTCAAACATGTTTTGAATGTTCCAAAATAGTTTTGATGTTCTAGTTCATTTCTCTTCTACTTCAGCCTTGTTCTATTTTAACATTGTTTTATTGTACTTGTGTTCTCTTCTTCAATGTTTTGATCGTGGAACAAAAGAAATATTTTTGGAAGTATGTGTTTTGCAATGAGCAAGTAATACATACACACTAATTGCAATTTCATGAAATGCTTGTAAGACATTTTTGTTGTGTTTGTGCCACACTTTAGTATGGATAAAATCAAGTAAGATGAAAAAATTCTCATTTAATTTAACTACAGATGTTTGCTTGTTTTATAAAAATATACGTATATTTTCCAAAAGTACACTAAAAATTTTGACCACGAGAATAACATATTCGAAAGTTATAAAAATATTTTTCAAGGTTATTAAAAAAAAATTCAATTGCACAAGAACTCCATCCCTGGGAAAACAAGCAAACAGCTGTAGTTAAATTAAAATAATATGTTTTCGTCTTACTTGATTTTATCCATACCAATGGTGTAAACGCCAGAAAACAACCGTCCGACTTTTACTCTCTTTTTTTGACATACGGATGGAATTTAATTTTATTTTCTCTCACATTTTACGTACGACAAATCTTATCGTTTAAAGCGGCCTTTAGATTGCAAAGCAGAAAATAGTTAAAAACTGTCATTATTATTTTTAAATCGGCAAATCTCACTTTAAAAACATCAGTAATATGCGGGTAAATTTGCAAATCTGGCAACAGTGATTAATTGTAGTTAAGGAAAAGAAATGTCAAGGTCTTTTTATTAGGTCTGTACGTTTACTTTCTGGGAAAGTTCGGTATAATGAGAGTAAGCTATAATTACTCTCAATAAGTTAGCAAAATGTACAAAAGTAAGAAAACGAAAAAAACCATAAAATTTAGCAGAAGAAAAGAAATGTCAATTTTTTACAGCTCTGTTTATATCGGAGATGATATTTGACAATTTTAAAATTGTACTTTTTTGACCCCAAATGTACTATAAACATAAAAGTTGTGTTAAGCTTTATTATTATTAACTATTAGTAACAGAAAGATAAAATAAAATTAGTTCTTGAATATTGAGAATTTGTTTCGAAATCAATCAAATTAAAGTAATACTGAAGGAGTTCCTATCACTCGAAAGACCACTTCGTTGCGAGACAACCAACGTGTTGTTGAATAGTTAAAAATTAATGCAGTTCATTACAATAGTTTTCTTGAATTTTCGCAAATTCATCAATTTTACAGAAAGGATAATTTTACTCGTTTGTAAACTTATAATTCGGACCATAGTTTTTGAAGCTCCGTACGACTGAGTTTAGACGAGAAAACATTTAGTTTGGTAGCATGTTACGGGTGTGGAAGAGAGCATCGTTTTTGTGTTCGGTACTCGGCGACACGTTTTAACAACGTCATATGTTGTCTTTGCTGATGGATATTATTAATTTTTATGCGAATCCCTGAATAGTTTGTTTTAATATTTGTATATTTTAAATAATTGTGGGCAATTATATTAAGAAAAAATTCACAGATGATGGCCCACTCCAAGGTTCTGATGGATATTTCTATTTTATATTACATTACATTTCTTTTTTTTATATACATATGTACATATAAGAATATTGAAATAAAATCAACGTAAAGAATTGAAATAAATAGTGTTTCATTTCAATTGTGATATCCGTCTACAGTGAGCGATATATATGCATCAACGCTGACTATCACATGCACACAGAAGTTTCGGTAATTTGTCTCATATTGCCCTTAAGAAAATGATATAAACTTTGTTCTTTGCAATGACCGATAATTCTGTCAGCAATGACGGTCATATCACCGGTCAATTGACCGTCAATGTTCTTGTAGGGCAGCTAAACTTATTAGCTATTTCGATGGTCACTTCATTCAACAGGCCAAACGTCAAAGTTTGTGAAAAAGTTGTGAAAATGGTTGTGAATAATTTAATAATTAAATATTATATTAAGAAAAATCGAAAATATATTTTTGCTATAATTAGGTTAAATTACTGAACAACGTATAATCATATGAATATACTTTGGTACTTAATATTTAGTGGAGTAAAGTAGTACTTTTGTAATGCAAAGTGTATTGAAAAAAGTACAATTGTACGCGCTTGATTATCCCTGATTTTCATTGGAAGTCTAATGTGATTGATGACAGTTTACCGAAACAAAACTATTTGTGAAAGAATTCATTTAAAAAAACCAGTATTGAAAGAATTTATTTAATTATATTTATTTTTCAGCGATGGTCTTTTTTATGAAAAGTTTTTAACAATTTATGGTATAAATAACAAAAATGTTTGTAATTAATTATTGTTAAGAAAAATTTTTAACACAACTTTTTTAATGTCTGTCAGCTCTTTGGGATATTTGTAATTTTGCTTTGTTATTTTCAATGTTTATTAGTCCCCGTCCATATTGTGAAGCATATGCTGCAAAAGTTTTTTGAATTCTCTTTTGAAAGTGCAGCAGTGTCCATACATGAATCTTTTGCTTCATGTTTAGTATTTTTTATTCCTCCCTTCTATCTTCTTTTTTTAATTTTTTTTGACATTTCTCAATACCGAATGTAAATATAAAATAACTACCCTGTGATAGAAGGTGTGAATATTTTTTTGTGGATACACATTTGAAGCACAAGGTATAATTTGAAGCAAAATGGACACTAAGAAGAAAAATTACATATAAATTTTTATATAATTTTATATTTTTTTTTTAAATTTTTGATTATATTTCACAAAAAATTAGCAATAAAACAGGGTAGCTATTATTATGATAGAAGTTAACAGTATACCAAACGAAAAGGAATAAAATGAAACGTCAAATACACCTCATCTCAAAAGATGCAAATAAGAAATTCAACAAAAGCTGCATGTACAAGAAACAGGGTACATACTTCCACTCCTCTTCCCCTTCTCGTCTACAAACTCAAAAGTTTTGGAGCAAATGTTTCACAATATGGACGGGGACTAAACAAACTGATTGCTTGTTCTTCACGCCCAAACTAGCCCGAAGAAAAAGTACGGGTATTCTCGTGCGTGAAGAACAAGAACATTACTCTCTCAAAACCTCTCTCATTTACTCAATTTTTGCGTAAGAAAACGCTTTTGGGTAAGATTGGGCGCCCGCGATCGCCCAATTTTGAGTAAACGAACAGCCCTATAAATGAGCAAAAAAAGTCACCTGATGAGTTGATTTTACTTGATAAATATACTTTGCATATACCAATGATTTCAATTCAGTAAATATAAGTTTAGTTTTGGTGCAGTGTATTCCATAGGCTAATATCTTTAGGTATTTGTGGTGTATTTGACTCTTTGCATCATAAATCCTAGCCCATGGAACAGATTAGAATTTTATACTTGCTTAAAGCGTTTCATGTGCAAACGTTATTGCATTCGAGTTTAGTAAATTGTGATGGACGTATTGATTGATTTTGTAGATGATTACGATCATTTGGACGCTGATCTCGACTACATTTTGGAGAACGTCGTTAGTGAAGAACTTATTGAAGGAATATCAGAATGTAACGAGAGCAAAGAATTGAATGAACATTTTAATACCCTCCTTTTAAATAAGTGTGAGTGCGATGCAGAACAGAAACTGCAGAGTTCCAAATGTAGCCACGGTTCCAATTATATTTTTAATGAAGAATTTCGGGAACTTGTTCTGAATGACTTACAAGATATACCGGACTTGATATATGAATGTTCAAATATGTGCAAATGTAAAAAAAAATGTCGAAATCGTTTGGTACAGTATGGACCACGAAAATATTTAAAAATTGTTCATTCTGAACAATATTGTTCGAAAGGCCTAATAACACTGCGAGACGTACCAAAAGGTGCTTTTATATGTGAATATGCTGGCGAATTACTAACATGTAAAGAAGCCAAAAAAAATATAAAGCTAAATGATGATAATCATAAAATGAATTATATTTTATTTTTAAAAGAGTCCTCTATATCACAAAAAAATGAAACATTTCTTACCATTGTTGATCCTAGTAGGAAAGGTAATATTGGACGTTATTTAAATCATAGCTGTGAACCAAATTGTCATATAATCAGTGTTCGTATTGATTGCCCTATACCTAAAATTGGTAAGAGAATACAGAAAATTACGAACTACTCGATTACTATTTTACTTAGAGTAGAAAAAGTTGCACCTAATAAAAGTCAGCAATTTCTAATTTAAAATGGTTTTATGGTATTGTACTAAATGCTTAAAAAAATTTCAGCTTTTTTCTCAAACCGTTACATACAATCTGGAGAGGAAATTTGTTTCAACTATAACGAAGGAGTTAACTGTAAGCAAATGGAAAGTACATCTGCTAACAAAAGGATACCTTGTCTTTGTGGTTCTAGAAATTGTACTAAATACTTGCCAAATTCAGATCATCTATAAGTCTGTCAGAAAGTATACTAAATTTTTAAAACCATTGGATGTTACAAGTATACTGCTACAATAGGATGAAAATAGATGTATGTTATGAAGTCATTATAGTCTTAAAATAAGAAATAATTGAAAAATTCCTAGATATCATATTAAACATAATTTTGAAATTTGTTATGGTGCTGAAAAAAAAAAACATATAAAGAAGACAAAAACTTTCGAATTAATGATACAAATTAATCGATTTTTAAGCATTCTGAGATAAGTGTGTGCTAAAATGCAGAAGATATGTTTAAATATAAAAAATATAAGTTAATTTATTAAAGAAATGTATAAAACATGTATTAAAAGTGTAAAAAATAAATGCATAATTGTTAATTTATATAAAATACTTGTACTATACTGAAATTAAAAATACATATGTATGTACATGTATTAATTAATGGCTAGTCAATAACTTCGATAGTTAGTTTAGTTACTTTTCTTCATTAGACAATAATTGCAAATTTTTCCGTCTCAAAGCAATGAAATACATGTAGCCTATTGGACAATTTAGTTCGTATGACTAGTAATATAAATATGATTCCTCTAAGGAGAGTAGGCTTCCCAAGAAATCCCGCACCCTTATATATTGAAAAAAGATGCAATAGATAATGAAAACATTTTTGTCAATTACACTGCTTTTATTATAAAATGTTTGAAGCAACGGTCTACATCTTTTTATTTATTTATAATCCATATCCATAAGCCAAAATACGTATTACATAGTACTAAGAAAACTGAGTAAATAACTAAAAACTATGTTAAATACTACAAATTATTGCATAAATAATATTCATATTATTTACTAATTTAAAAATGAATTTAGATCAATAATTTTATTTAACGGTTCCCCAACCATACTAATAAAACGAAAAAAAAATTTTGTTAGATAATATGAATAAAAAGACATTTCCGGATTCCATCAGTGACAGAAAACAATATTAAGAAAAGAGTACACAAATTTAGTTGTTCGAAAAAAATTTAATTAGTTTGAGCCAAAAATCATTATTATAGTGGGAAAGACACGTAATTCAAGTGGCAGAGTATTCCAATAGCGAGCACCCTTACAACACGATTTTTCAAACAAAGAACAATTTATTTTAGGTATTCCTAAAGGAACGTGAAAAAGGAAAATTATTACACAATAGATAGATTTCCACCCCGATAAAAGAAAACCAAATTTCTTAGTTTCATAAACTCATTAAAACACATCCTAAAAATGTTTCCTCATGCTCAGAAATGTGCTCCCACTTCCGAATGTTAGGACAAATCTCAACTGTATCCACAGCATTCTTTTATTACTGTTGTGTTCAGTTTTATTTAAAATGTTTTCCTGCATTTTTTATAGAGTAACTATATTAGTCCATTGTATAGCTTTTGCAGGAAAGTAAAAAGTTATACAACAATAAATATGTATACAAACTCTGAAAGAAATGTATATTTTTTAACTTTAAATTTTTACTAGAAAATTAATTTGTTTTAATAAACTATAAATATTTTATTTATTTATTATTTATCTAGTGGTGGCAATTTCTGTAAGATCCACCCCTCAACGTCCAACAACTCATGGCGTTTTAGTTCATGCAATGTATTTTTCAGCGGTGTAAACGATCCTTTCACTCCAAGTTCTGTTAGGTTTTGAAAAGTTTCCTTTCCCCACTCTAAAGGTACTAGAGTGTCACGACCTCCATGAAACATTCGCAACTCTGGTAGCGATGCATCTGTATGCAATTTAGTTTTGAGTGTTTCATATACAATTGAGTCTCGATTTAAAAATGAAGAGCATGTAAACACGCCACCCAAATTATGGTTTAAATGATAGCCAGCATGCATTGCTAAAGCACCACCCATAGAAAATCCTCCAATAATTATTCGGTTAATATGGATACCTTGAGACAGTTCTATATTGATCAATTCATTAACCTTTTCATATATTTCATTTAAGCTTTCACGGTTTTCAGAAGCTGTGTTTGATATAAAATCTCTGTCGAACCATACATTAGACAATTGGCCGTTAAGTGGTGTGTACGGCTTAAATGGCGCTGTAGGATATATCACTTTTATATGAGGAAACTCAATATCACGACCTAATATGTATCTAACCCATTCAATTAAATTTCTTCCGGTATCTCCTGCAAATATGTGTGGTCATTAGATGTAAAACAATTTGGAAACATGTGTCTAACTATATATATAGTATGTAAATATGTACAAGTTCAGTTCTATTTCGTTAGATTTACCGGAACCATGAAAAAAAATGACAGAAGCATTATGTGACCCTCCTGTAGGATTAATTTGTTTAACCAACAGTTTCATTCCTCGAATAGACATCAATGTATATTTTACAAGTTTTGCACTGTTTTAAATACTAACCAAACATTAAACATTTCTTAATATACTAATGAATTTTACGTAAGCTTAAATGGAACAAGGTACATTATCAAATTCGTTGAGTATCTAACAATAATAGTTTTATATGAACATGTTAAAATCATTATATCTCGTTTTATTTTTTATAAATGTAGCAACAGTTTTGAAGTTAGAAAGGTAAAATAACGTAATAACTTGTACATGTACTTTCTAGCCAGCAAATAAATTCCTTGCCCAATGGAGACTATTGCATTTTAGTGGACGATACTTACTTTAAATATAAAAAACAAAAACATCTGCAATCAGGTACTTCAAAGAATTCAATTTATATGTGCTAACGTTAGAGAAAATATACAATTATTTTGTTTTCATAATTCTACCTCTGGGTAGTATTTCGTTAATAAAAATTATAGTCAGAAACATTTGTATGTAATTATTAAAACAAATTAAAAACGAAGATGTACTAAAAAATTTTTTTACAAACCACAATATTGTGAAGAAATTAGATTTTTGATTAGAATAAGGGAAAAAGAACAATTAATCTCCAACACCAGTTGAGTAGAACATGTATTTTCTATGCCACTACGCACGTCATCAGTACTCTTTGTGTCAACAGGGAAGTAGTTGTAAAGTTGTTAATATCGTATATTTAGTCTGTCAGAGCTTAGGAAAATGTATACTAAGGAGAAAAAAATACAGGGAAAAAGTACCGGCAACGCTTAGTTTTCGACTTATTGACCTACGAAGTTTCAATATAGAAATGCGAATCTCTACTACAGTTTGGAACGCAAATGGCCAATATTGGTATCATTTGAATGGTTTTAAAGATATCTCGCTATGTATATGTATATTATTTAAAAATTCTTAACGTATTAAGAACCGGTGATAAATTTGTGATATTAAGTTTTGATTTTTAAATTTTAAGCTTCTGTAATCGAAGCCGTTGTTTATAGAGGAGAAAATCGTTGCGGGCGGCTATGCAACGACGCTTTTGTTCGCGAAGCTGGCGTTTGTTATACCATGGAAGAGAAAATTCTTGCGCCCGGCCGAAGGCTGGTCATGCAGAGAAGCTTTTGTTAGCGAAGCCACTGTTTGTTATACTATGGAGGAGAAAATCCTTGCACATTTATCTTCTAATATATGCACATACACATACAGAAGAGGATTAGTACACACAAAGGAAATTTATTTTTATAAATAATTTACGAATTTATTAACAATTTAATTAAATTCTGAAATATCTTTTTACCAGCTTCAACATGATACCCATATTCGATGGAAAATACACTCTTTATTCACAAATTTATAATGGAACTTCGGAGGCCCATAACTTTTTCCTTCACTATGCGGCAAACTCAGCAAATAGCAAGTTGTTCTATGCGAAATTGGTCTGTATACATCATAATTAAAGAAGCATAAATTAGTTCTAGCAAAGACTATCGAAATGGTTTAAAAACGTAGCATTAGCATCACTGTTCATGTTATGTCAAAGTTGTGTTTTCGAAAACATATGCGAGTTCTTTTTTTTAATTATGGAATTTAGAGAAACTTTAATTCGCGACGCTAAATAAATGATGAATTTAAACAAAATTAATAGTTTGTGGTTCTAAATAAAGCAAGTGCAAAGTGCTTCCAAAAAGTAAGTGTTATATTTTAAATTATTAGTGAATGGTTTTTATTATGAAGAAACATTAAATAAAAATACGTGTGGAAGACGTACTTTGTGGTTTTTTATATACATATTTGGTTCATTAATTTATTCTTTTTAACATACAATGACCTGTTCAAAATTAATTCTTATTTAAATATGGAGAATACCAATAGAATAGTTTACTGCACTAACAGCTTCAACCGATACCAAGAATTTTAAAGCCATAAATGAAAGAAAAGTTTGCTAGTAGTCAGGTCAGCAGATCTAGTGGGCTTAATGAAATAAATGCAGATTTCATAAGATATGTATGTAGATATTTCTAATTTTCAAAGTAATTGATAGATAACAGTATATGCACCTATTGACCCCCTTTATTATATCATAATCTGGAACAAGTGCCGGCCCTAAACCTTTTCTGCACCCGAAATAGAGCTGCATATTAAAGATTTTTCACATAGCTAGACTTAGGCCGCGCTTAAGGATTTTGTCCGCCATTATGTCTTATAAATTTTAACTTTAAGATGAAAGATCTTATCAACAGCTTTAAAATGATACCCGTATTGTTCACATTCTATGAAAACTGTACACTTTATACACAAACTTATACTCGAACTTCAGAGAATCATATCTCGGAAAATATGGGTTGCCGCCACCTTTTTTATTTTAAATATTTTTTTTCTCTTTCAATTTTATATCACATAGGCTATATTTTTTTTCTTTTTGGAGCTGCTTTACTAAACTGGACATAAGCCAAAAGACTTATTCACTTTCGGTCCCAGGAGAAGAGCGGACCGAAAGCTGGTCATGCAGAAGAGCTTTAGTTAGCAACACCTGTGTTGGTTATACCATAGACATAGGTTAGGTCGGATAGACTTAACTTATAAATTTTATTAAGTTTTCAACAGCTTCAAAATGTAACCTCTGTCGAACAGCTTTAAAATGATACCTATATTGACTCTATTCTATTAAAAATAAACTTTTTACACGGTACATGCATTCCAGCGAACAGCGTGCAAAATTGTGCAAAAATTACCGGTACGTATTTATAGGAATGCGCGAAATTAGTCACTGTTAGCATAAATAGATCTGTAGTAATTTTTATTGATCAGCTGAGAGTTCAGTTTGCCTAATAGGAAAACAAAAATGAATTTTCCCAATCAACTTCACCCCGAATAAGCCTAAGTAGTAAATATAAGATACTCAGCATTATACTCCGGCTTTTTGAAGTTGGAAGTGTAATAAGGGGTAGTCTATTATCATATGACTGTGTGGTCCAACAAAATTCTCAGATCAATAATAATATGTACCTTTTCCAGTTCCATTAATATAATAGTAAAAATCCAATTTCTTTATTCGATAGAACGTCATATGCATACATATATACATATATACATTTGTTTAATAGTTACGTCTATTAACCCCAGAAAACTAAACCGTTTTTACGTCTCTTAGGCTACTTTTAAAAAAATATAAGTTTATTTTTATAACACGTTTTTTTATTAAAAAAAATAAATTTGTATTTATATCTGTTATTCTTTAATTATAAAATAAAAATTAATTTATTAAATTTTTTTTATATGTAAGTCATTAAACATAAACTGAAAAGAGCACTTCAATTCTTTTCTAAAAGATCATTTGAAAAATATAATTAAACTTTAAAATAAAAAAGTTTCAACATAATGTTTATATTTAGTTTTTTTTACATAAAAATTAGTTCACACTGCACGTTGACTACAAAACCAAAACAAACTTGGGTTCAACCACAGTTTCAGACTAAAATTATCTAGCTATCAAAAATTCTCATGCCCATACAATTTGTATGTAGCATACCGAAATACCGCTGCGTCAACGCAACGGCAACGCTTTGCAATTGGAAAATCCGATTTTGACAGTGCGTTTAATAGTGAAGCAAGTTGCAACTAAAGAAGGTGAAAGAAATAAACATAAAAAAATATTTGTTATTAGAAAATGGAAGTAAGTAAATCCTTTAAATCGTCCATATAACTCATTGTTTAAACTTTTTTTTATAAAATGCTTATTTAAAAATCGCAAACACCAATAAACTTTATTGTTAAAATAATCAGGGTTGTTATATTTATTTTTTTATAACCCTGTTTTTATCGTTTTGACATATCGTTGCCGCTTTTATTTAAGTATGGCATTTCAGCGTAAAAGCTAAGCGGAAAAAACGTTCCGCTTTCCGCTCATGTTTAGGTATGGTTGTAAGTGTTTCAGATGTTGTCGGAAGGTTTCAGTGGCGAAGGCATAGTCACTGGTCAATGAACAGTACCGGCTTCAGCTCATAGCAATCCACAATCACATCAGAACGCCCTCCTTCGTCGGTATTGTGTAGCACCGGCGAAGTAAAATAATAATAAAAATGTCTACTAAACCGAAACTGCAACACAACAAAGAACGTGCAAAAAGCAGAGCTGTAAATAATTAATTAAGCTTCACCTCCTGTCGTTTCTCTGTCTATCCCTTTCCTATAGTTCCAGCACACTGCATTGCATGTGTAGGGGTCATCTCTTGAGTGCTGGTCCCAGATAAAAAAAGAACGTGTAGTAAAAAATATAGCTTTAACACTAATCCTATCCTCTGGCCTAAAAAAAAAACTTGTTTAATGAACGTCCGCTCACAAGTTCACACGATAAATTAATGCGTTGGTTCTAAAGCTCGTGTTGAGCAATACTAAATTCGCAAACACATCATTCGTTGCACATCACCGGCGGGGTTTAATTTTCTAGGGTTAAATTAATTGTGCACCATCAGACGTAGAAAAATCCGTTGATTACAGTCATTAAAACTCTCGAATATTTTGATTTCATCTGCATATGTACATTAGAATGTAAAATAATAGAAGGGACATCATTTATAAATAACGTGACTAGCGTGGGTGGTTCTAGACATGAATATTATAATAAGAAGATTCTTTTGCATTTTTCATTTACGTAAAATACCTACCTACATACATACATACAATTTTGTAATATGTATTTTATGCGTGTAACTAAAAATATGACTACATATTTTATTAAGGGCATACTAATTTGATTAAATTCAAAATAAAATCGGTTTATATGTACATACAAATATATGTATGTATTTGTATTTTTGTTTATACGAATTCAACATACTTTTTTTTTACCTACATACATATGGATATGTATATATGTATGTATGTATGTCCATACAATACGTATTTGTTTTATGACTATAGAAAAAATTTATAATAAATTGAAACACCATCGTGACTTTGCAGATTTTCGCTCCTCTAATAATTAAAGTAAGTATAATTTAATGAAATATTAAGCAAGATAATATAGTTCTCGCTTGTGGCTTTTAACATTTTAACAGTAGACTTTTAGGTTGCTCATGTTTACGACCAGATATTCATAAACAACGTTATCGTTTTAGTTGTGTATTTTTAACCAAAATAGTTTACCTCTTTCTCTAATGACACACTGTCAACTTTTACTTATTTTATTTATTTCTGGGGTGCTGATGGCGATGGGTAGTTAGCGTGTTGGCTAAGCAACCAGAAGGGCCAGGATTCGATGACCAGCTCGGTCAAGCCAAAAAAGTGGATTCTGAGTTTTCTATGCTACAGTACCTTACTTCGTCGGTATTTGAGCAATAAAAAACGTCAGCGAAGTAAAATAATAATAAAGTGGCTCCCCTTAGCTTAAAAATAACGCAACTGTAAAGTTGTGATTTGAGCTCTATCTTCCTATCACTTTTACCAGCTGTTTTATTGCAATGTAATGCATATGTAACAGATTTCCCTGAGCACTGGGGCTAGACAAAAAAAACGTAACGGGTGTTTTTTTAACCTGTATGTGTACTATCGATATCGATAACTATGGTTTGACAGCTGTGAACTGTCTTGACATTTCTGTTCAGTAAGGTTAGGCAAGTCATCATGAATCGTTTAACGCCAGAACAACGCGCGAAGTTCATATGTCACTTAGTCGATTTTACGGTCAACGTACTCGGCCTACTGAGCAAGCAATTCGTGCAGTTATTCATCATTTTCGCACTAGTTTTACTCTTCTCGATTCAAAATCATCGACAAAACAAAGAAATGTTTGTACCATAGAGAGTATTGCTGCTGTAGCGCGAAGTATTAAAGATGACGCCGATATGTCGATTCGGCTTCGCTCGATATGCTGACTGAATTTTTCCTTCCAAAAATTAATCAGCTAAACATCAACGGCATTTGGGTCAAACAAGGTGGCGCAACTTTTTTGCTCAATTCACAAACTCAGTGACTCAACACAAAATTGTAATTTTTAGGGTTTATATGCTTAAAGTATCTACAATACACATGTTTATCTATAAGAAAAAAAAGTTTTTAGATCTTTATTTGTATGAATTTTCTTCTAAATGGTTTGTCTACCTAACGGGCACATCGATGGTTATGTCGGTATTCCGTTGGATACTGCAGGACACAGTTGGAGCGGGAGCTCTAAGGGACTGCGCAGGCTGTGTGGTCGAACGAGCCACCTGCTCGATTTCCAGGATGACTTGCCCTCGGTACGACTCCGGCCGTAACTTGGGAACTGCCGTAACATTGGTTTGCACGCCAGCAGATTGGGTCTGCCGTATAACGACTTCTGCAGGAGCTGTGATGAAGAGGAGGAGGTTGAGCACTTGCTGTGTCACTGTCCCGCTCTCGCCGTTGGTCGTGTGTCTGTGATGGGTTCCCCTTCCTGCGGGACTTTGCTGTGATGTCGGAGCGCGATGTGAGGGGGATAGGCTTGTTTATCCGGAACTCGATGTGGTTTGGAACCTATGAGACGGGTTGTGGACTGATCCTGACACAATGGGACCCGGGAGCACAAAAGTGAGCTGATTCCCTTGGGACTTAGCGGCCTGCTAACCTAACCTACTACATGGTTTCAAGTTTTTGTTTTTAACTTCTTTTACTATTTAGGTCGAAAACAGTTTTTTCCGATTTCTGAAAAATAAAAATTTTGAGTTGAGTCACTGTAGAACTGGGCATGCGATATTTCTCTATGTCCTTGTGAAAAGGCAAATTTTAGTATAGTATTTTTATTTATGTTTTTATTTATATTTTCTTTTTTCAAAAAAATTTTACATTCATTTTATTTTATTCCGCGACATTTTTATATATACATATAGAGCAATCCATATAAACTAAAATAAATGATCGCGTCGGCGATCAAAATGCAATTAATATAATTACCGGCGGAGCAAATTAAAAGATTTTTTCAATTAATTAAATTGAGTTTGAAATGTATTTTATTTCAAATCATAATTATGTACATATATAATGATTCATTTGCAAATTTTTTAAATTTAAATAATGATTTATACAATAGAATCGCGAAAAAGTTAAATTCGCGGCTAAGTTAACCGAATTTCAGCATGAAAAAGTTAACTTTTTTTATTATCAGCCTTTTTTTACATACTCGTATGAAGAGAAGTAACAGTCAGGGGAGTTTAATTACTTCCTGACACAATTCCTCTCGGGCCACGGATGGTCACCGTTGCATTTACTGCGGTATGATGGATGATGATGGAGAACACACTTTCTTCAACTGCATCAGATACCATGCTGAGAGGAATGCAATGGAACAGCGAGTTGGTGGATTCACTCCACCCAACGTGATCGGAAGGATGCTCCATTGTGAGGACAATTGGAACGCTGTGGCCCAGTACGTAGGGTACGTTTTACAGAGGAAGAAGAGGGACCTCGATGCGTTGCTGCAGAGTCCCCGTCAGAGGGGCGGCCGGTGCCATGATGCCGCCGGACCCAGACGTGTTTGAGTAAGGGACGAGGAATGTTTAAGTGGTAACACCACTCGACGCAGATGACGACGGTATCTGTAAGTGGGAAGGCATTTTAATCCTGCCTCACGCTAGAAAAACAATAAGGCAATGATTGCCTACTAGTAGATGTTATCTTTTAAAGGAAAGGGATAGTGATAGCGATGACAGGTGGCGAAGAGATAGACAGAGGAAAGCTTCATTATCTTTGCAACCCTGCTTTTGTTGGTTTTTGTTTATTATAGAAGTGTTGCAGCGCCTCTGATGTCAATGAGACGTACTAAATTCTAAAGCTATGTTTATCAGTCACTTATTAATTATTTTAATTTATTGTTTAGTGACCAGTGGATATGCTTTCGCCACAGAAACATTCCGCCAATAACTGACACAAAGCTACACATGCGCTGTCTAAACTGCTTAAATTATATAGCGCTTTCGACAATATGCTTGGAGAATTTTATTTGATGATTTTGAAGCTGGGTGAAAAAATGGACATCAGCATTGATAACTTTATAAATTGGAAATTGCGGAAGATAACGAAGTTTTTGGTAATGATACCGATGGATCAAGTATCGCCTAAAATATTCAACAACCAACTTCTCGAAAGCTGTTGAAAACATAAATATCTTACTGCCTGTTCATAGAAGCCGAATGCAAATAATCGTTCGGCATTTGTATTGAAAACAACAATAAAAAAACTCAAATTGTTTTTGTTTTTAATATAAATGGCGAACGATTATTTTCACTTCGGCTTCTATGAACAGCCAATTAATAAAATATAATAACGATGATGACTGTGAAGTTTAAACCAGACGGTACAAATTAAATCTAAATATTTTTTTTGGAATTTTTGTTTACGGACGCCTTTCCTAATTGTAAAATAAAATTAGATAAGTCAATAGAAAATTGAAAAATAATAAGAAAAAATAAAGTGAAAAAAGTCCCGACAACGCTTAATTTTCCAGTTATGTACCTACGGACTTTCCATATAGAAATGCAAATGGCGAATATTGGTATCATTTGAAAGGTTTTAAAAATATCTTGCAATAAACATAAAATTTATTTAAAAATTCTGAACCTATTAAGTAGCAGATATAAATTTGTGAAATAAAAAAAATTTTTTTTTGTTATTTCTTTATTATTTTCATTCATCGTTTTTTGTATTTTTTTTCTGTATTTTTTCTTCTTATTTTTAAATTTTCTATTGAGCTATCTAATTTTTTTCTAATTTTGAGCGTCGTCTGTAAACTAGATTTTTAATTTTTTTTTCATTTATTTACTTTATAATTTAATCCAGCCCATAGGGCCATATATGATTAAAGTAGTTGGTTAATAGTTTCATCACAAAGTATGTAAAAAAAAAATATATATACATATATTTATAAGTCTATATATCATGGTGCTTATGGTGAATAAAATAATCCTCTAAATACTGGATGCAAATCTTGGCGCAAGTGTGCTTAAGAAGACAAATTATTTATCTATGTATGTTTGTGTGTGTATATCTACATTTCATTTGGTGCTAATACCAAATTAGTCAGTAGACTTTTAACCAAATTCTGGAAACAAGCTAAGAAATTCAACGTGTTTACTTTTGTTCAAAGATTTTCTTTATCCAAAAAACATTTATTATTCCATTTAAATCTATTTACTTTTTCTAGAACTTTTACAATTAGACAATGAATGTATTTAAAGGCAAAATGAAAAATTAAATTTTTAATACTATTATGTAACTATTTAAGCTGTATTAAAACTTATTTCTTTTAAACAAATAAAAATTAATGCATACTATGTACTGCATAAGTTTGAATTATTTGTTGTAACTTTATTGTGATTATAACAGTTCGAATTAATAATATTTTATTTATCCTCATCAGCCTCCGAAGAATGTGTTATACATATAGAAATCAAATTAAAAAAAAAAGTATGCTTTTGGTCAGCATAATTGAAATTAACTTACATTTCCCGTTTTTTTTGCAAAATTTCTGTTTGCTTTTAAGTTGTTCCCTAAGTTTTGCAAAATATTGCAAAATGTTTTAATCCGGAACGCCATTATAAAGTGTGTATAAAATAAGTTTAAAACTACGAATGGAAGGTTGAAAACTTCTTAGGCTAATGGGTAAATCGTTGAAGAGCCTACACGCTCTTAGCAAAAATGATCTCTCAAAAATTGCGTTGTTAATCTGAGGATCGTAAATCCTCAAGTTAAAAATAAATCTAATTATGCGATTAAAAATAAGTCTTATTCGACGAAGATTGGTAGATGTCCAGCCGCTGAAAATCTCAAGGCAATAATTTATATGCGTCATAATTAGAGAGTGGGCCAGATTTGATCTAATCTTCTTCGGCAGATATCAATTGTAATTATATAATGATCTTAATATGTTGCTAACCCTAGATGCTACGGTGGAGATGTGACTGTCAAACGATAAATGTCTGTCAAGAGTTACGCCTAGACATTTTAAGGTATCGACAAACGGTACATGAACCCCATTGAACATGATTTGAACAGATGAGTGAACTAAATTGACAGGCCCAAAAGTTTGAAATTTAATTTATTATTATTTGCCCAATTTGAAGCAGTAGTATTAGTAGTTAATTTTAGCCTCGTGACAATCAAGAAAACTGGTCTCACCACTAAATAAAAGGTTAATGTCAATAGCAAAAAGAAAAGTTTTACAGTGAGAAGAGCCAATATATATTTCTCGAAATCGTTCATATATATTAAGAACATCAAGGGGCCAAGAATTGAATCTTTAGGTACGCCACTCGAACACACTAAGGTTGATGATCTATTGCGACAAATTGCTCCCGATTGAAGAGGTATGAATACAATAGTTTGCAGGATAATGCGGAGAATTTAAATTCCATTGAAAGTTTATCTATCAAAACATGGTGGTTAACAGTATCAAATGCTTTACTTAGGTCCGGTGATATTAAGGTTGAGATCCTCCTAGTGTAGTTTTGACGTATGTTCTCCGTTAAGTTCATCAAAAGAGGAGAGGTGCTACCACCAGGTGGAAAACCAAAGTGACAGTTACTAAGTACAGTGCTTGACTTCAAGTCGTCCATGATCTGAACCTTTAAAACTATTTCAAAGACCTTAGATAAACAGGGTAAGATACTAATAGGTCGAAAACCCTCCAAGCCATTCCCAGACCCCCTCTTACCAATAGGAACTATCCTTGTCGTCTTCCAAAGACTAGAATAACTGGACGTCATTATAATTGTATTGAATATGTGTGCGACGTAATTATTAATCAGTGGAAATATAATTTTGATAAATTTAAGAAGGATATTATCGTAACCAACAGCATTAGATTTTGATTTAGAGAGAGCAAGAAGCAAGAATCATTAATGTATCTAAAGTTAAAACCGGACCTCGAAAATTCATTAAAGATGGGAAGAGAGCCATCGGAAATTGTTTGAGTGGAGATGAAGTACTGGTTTAGTTCATCCACATCGTGTGAGTTAGAATTATTAAAACCATTGCGTTTCTGGTTGCTAATAACTTTCCACATATCTTTACTGTTGCAATTGTTGAATTTAGCTTCCCAAAGCTTAGTCTTATATTGTCTCAAAATGTTCTTCACTCTGTTCCTGTATCTGCAGTAGACCTTCCAATTTCTCTCATTCATATTTTCCCTATAAGCCCGAAATGATAAATCCCTTAGATTGGATGCAATTCTAACTTCAACATTGTCGAGGAAACTTTTGTTGGGGCGCGCCTTATATCTCTTGATACAAGTTGATACAATAATGCCATCTGATGTTCCACATCATTATTACAGTAGATTTCGTCCCAAGAAGGATCAGAAATATTGTCATGGACAAGTTTCCAGTTTATGTTCTTATAATCCCTGAATTGAATTGTTTACCTCTAGAGGTATATCAGCACAGACATATATAAAGGCATGGTGAGAGATGGAAGGTACCATAAATTGGGCCGAATAAAGGAAGTGTCGCTAGTAAGACAGTAATCCAATAATGATGAGGAACCATAATCAGAATCGATATGAGTAGGTAGATTATTATGTATATAGGACAGATTATTCTCCCGGCACAATTCACGTATTAAGGACGCCTTTGAGTCTATAAACAAGTTATTATTCAGATCGCCCAATATAAAGGAATGTTCGTATCTACAACATAAGTCTCCAAGAATTTCACTGAGTATATTGCCGTGAGGAGCGTAAACAACAACGATAAAAATTTTTGATTTCAAGGTAAGTGTTTCGACAAAAAGACACTCGAAACTAAGGGGATCAGACTTTTTGAAAACAAGCATAACAGATATATTATCATGAATGTATAATGCCACACTACCACCTCGCAAACCAGTGCGATCATTTCTAATAATGTAGTAGTTAGAGATACCCACTGAACCGTCAGTAACGTTGGGCTTTAACCAGGTTTCAGATACAGCTACTACGTCGGTTTCTGAATCTCTGACTATGTGTTCGAACTCATCAAATTTGGAATTTCTAACAGAAGGTTTCAAACTTTGAATGTTGATATGAGCAAGTTTTAAACCATTATTATTATTAAAGTTTTGTCTGAGAACGCTATTGTCTTTCACTATAGGGCCAAGATTTGCCCAAAGTGATTATTTGCATTCATATCCAAAAAAAAAGAAGAGTGAGTACGTTAGTATATATAAGATTATTGAGTAACTAGAAGATAATTTATAAATTAGCCGAAAATATAAAAATTGGCAATAAAAATTGCAAAAATATAACTAAGAAATATAAGAATGTAGAAAATAAAATAAACTATTAATGAAATAACAATATGATTAATATAACAAAAGTAGATAATTACAAAAATTTGTGAGATCAAAAGCACTGAGATTTCGAGTACATCTTCGATAGGGAATTACCGAGGACGAAGGTTTGATTTATTCTCATTGATTATAGCAGGATTTATATAGAAAAATGAGCAAAACTCATCCACATTAAAGACTTTTTTGTTGTTATCATTTAATATAATTTTTACCTTGGGTCTATCCGAATTTATAAGACTGCATTTGGTAATTTTGTATTCTATTCGTAGTTTTCGACACTGGTAAAGAAATCTGCCAGCCTTTGGCGTGATGTGGTCATTTAGATCAATTCTTTTGTCTATATCAGTGTTGATGAGCGATGACAGGCACAGTCTTTTGTATTTAAAATAGTTTCTCATGGCAAGATTACACTTTAATACACTGTTCAATTTCACCACGACTGCATTTCCATTAATAATGAAATAATAAGTATTTTTTTTTATCTGGGACCAACACTCAGGAGCTGACTCCTACACATGCGAAGCATTGTACAGGAACTATAGCAAAGGGATAGTAGGAGAAATGACAGGAGGTGAAGCTTAATTATTTATTTTTGCAGCTCTGCTTTCGCACGTTTTTTGTTTATACTCGTAGCAGTGCTGAAGCTTCGGTTCAGTAGCCATTTTTATTATTTGTTTACTTCGCCAGTGCTACACAATACCGACGAAGGAGGGCGTTCTGATGCGATTGTGGATTGCTATCAGCTGAAGCCGGTATTGTTCAATGACCAGTGACTATGCCTTCGCCACTGAAACCTTCCGACAACAACTGACACACAAAGACACACTAATGCACAGCAGAAAAATGGGAGATGTTTATTTTTATTTTAAAATTTTAGTCTGAAACTGGGGTTGAACCCAGGTCTGTTTTTGGATTCGTAGTCAACGTGCAGATTACCATCCATCGTGCCATCGCCACGAAACAGCCCGTAATTTTCTGCGGTCTAGTTTATGCAAGAAGAACAAGCAAACAGCTGGTTTATAAGTAAACAATAATGAAGTAAAATTAAAAGTTTCCCAACATTGCAATGAACAAATAGTTAAAAATTATTTGGGTTTTCTTTAATAAACATGTATAAGCCAAATTATTGTGTTTTTATGTACAGTGGCCAAAAAAACTATTCGACATTGCAATTATTTTCTTAAATTTCATTGAAAATGCTAGTATCCTTTTGTTTTTTATATGTATAAACGTGAGATCACATTGTATTATATGTATTTAATAATTTATGGTCCTAAAAATAATAAAAATTGCACATTTTTTAACTCATCTATCTGTTTGAACGAAAAAACAAAAATTGCAAAGCAAAAAAAGTATTCGACTGGCATTGTTTTTCCCTTATTCTGATTGTGTATTTTATATTACTTCATGTTATTGTTGGTAAAAATATCTCTATGTTTCTTGTTTATCATTTACAAGAACTTTTTTCTTTTTTCTGTGCAAGTGATCGCGATGATGGGACGTAAAGGGAAAGAAACTTCTGTTGATGTAAGAAATTTAATAATACATCCTTTTAAATTAGGAAAAACGGAAAAGACTATATCAGAATCCGTTTAAAAGTCAAGAACTACTGTATATTACATTATAAAAAAGTACAAATCAAGTAAAACTGTGATAAACAAGGTAAGGATTGGGCGACCTTGCAAACTTACAGATTCAGATGAACGGCGAATCGTGCGTGAAGTAAGAAAAAATCCAAAAGTTACTGCTAACACTTTAGCTAAAAACACTGAGGAACACTTAAGTATATCCGTTACACCTCAAACAATAAGAAACGTCTTAAAAAAGCACGATTTGCATGCACGATCAGCCAGGAAGAAGTCACACATTACTAAGAAAAATAGAAAGTTGAGATTAGATTTTGCGAAAGAGCATGTAAATAAGCCAATGAAGTTCTGGATGGATTTTATTTTGCTGACGAAAGTAAATATAACCTTTTTCGATGTGATGGAAAAGTTCTGGTACATCGCAGGCCTAACACAGAATTGGATGAAACGAATATGGTACCAACTGTTAAACATGGTGGCGGTGGTGTTATGGTATGGGGATGTATGGCGGCATCAGGCGTGGGAAATATTGGGTTTATTGATGGGATTATGGATCACCGAACGTACATTGACTTCCTAAAGCAAAATTTGAGGTCAAGTGCTGAAAAATTGGGTCTGGCAAATAGATTTCAGTTTTATTAAGATAATGATCCCAAACATTGTGCCACTAATACAAAGCTTTGGCTTTTATATAATTGTCCAAAATTAATAAAAAACGCCGCCACAGTCCCCAGACCTTAACACTATTGAACATCTTTGGGGTCACTTGGAAAAAAAAAATCAGAAAACGTGAATTTACGAACAAACACCAGATGAAAGTTATCCTGCAGGAGGAATGGAGCCAAATTGTTCCAGAATATACCAAAACGTTGGTAAAATCTATGCCAGATCGTTTAAAAGAGGTTATACGTAGGCAAGGAAAAGTAACTCGCTACTGAAGTAGAAATAAGCTTGTATTTCAATTCATATATTTTAAAAATTTTACCAATGTCGAATACTTTTTTTGCTTGTTTTTTGTTATTAATATTTTAATTCATGTGTTTTTTGCTTTTTTTACTTTGAGATCTCATTTTTTTTACTGAATATAACTTTGTGTTCCTTAATAAAGACTTTTATAAGTTTAAAACAACATTCCATATTTTTTTTTTGATAAATATATAAAGTTTACGGCCTATGTCGAATAGTTTTTTTGGCCACTGTATGTATGCATGTGTAGATTTGTATTTCTAAAGGCATGTGTGTAGATTTGTATTATACGTACATTGTTATATATATTAGGTCTGTTCCTGGTGTATAACAAAAGTGCCCGAACTTGTACAAATTTATTTTATTTATTTATAACAATAACCAACCGTGCCCATAGGGCCATATATAGTTGGTGGACTACAAGTGTAACATAAGAATAATTAAACATCTAAATAATTAAACATCTATGACTAAGTCATAACTCCACTTCCGCAGTTTTTCTGATGTGTATTATTGTGCATTTGACGGAAATTTACAGTGGCGAAGCTAGAGGTCACTGAACAGTGTCGGCTACAGCTGACACATGTAATAAAAAGTAACATCAGAATGCAATCCTTCGTCGGTATTGTGGAGCAGAATCATCAGCGAAGTGAAATAATTAGTATTTTATCCTAATATAAAAATAAGTTTTTAATTAAGCATCCTTTAGAAATGTTAAGTCCTTTAAGAAGAACAATAGAAGAGGAAATAAAAAACCAATTATGCAGTTTGATTTTGTTTTGTAGCTGAATTTATGGGCGTATAGTCGCATTGCTGCCAAAAAGAAGAAAATCATATTTGTCGCACAGTACAATTAATTAAAACACGTGAGCGTGATGCAGCAGTTTTTATATTAAACAAATGTGTGTATCAATGATGGAATTTTGAAGCTTTGATTTCGTGGCAAGATTGTGTCGAAAACGTACCAAAATATCTTAATTAGTGTCTAAACTTTATTTTACATAAAAAAAACTTGCGAGTTTCATGTGTAACCAATTTATCTTAAAAATTATATTTACGAGTTATTATAATACAGTGAACGCTCTGTTTTCTCGACTAATTAAAAACCAGATTTGTCGGGGAGACTGCATTTTCGATAGACGTACCCAAAATTTTATTGAAAATATATATAATTCTTACAAATAAAAGTTTTTATTATAATATTTCGCGTTTTTCAATGGCGTCTGCGTTAACAGAGCCCTCATTCATCTGTATTTGAGCAATAAAATGTCGGCGAATTAAAATATAATGACTGTCATTCAGCTTAAAAATTAATGAATGTTTTAGAATTCAGCTCTCTATCTTTCCATGACATCACTACCTGTATTTTCTCTACACTATCCCTTTCCAAATAATTCCGGTGCATACATTGCATACGTAGGAGACATCTCCTGGACACTGAACCCAAAAACTTAAGAATTTGAGAGTGTATTCAAAATTATAAAAATTTTGAAATTTTTTTTACTCAAACTACAACTTACACCGGGTAATTTATCATTATTTTTCGACTGAAAATGTGAATAAATATTTTAAATGTACCAACAGTTCACGCTTTCTATCTATTACAAGTTGTCGAGACAAGTTAACGTTTGCAATTATTACAAACCTGCCACCGACTGAGCTGTTACTAAAAATTTATTTATTCCTTTTAATAGGTAATCGATTTTCTTAGATAAATATTCGGATGCGTGTAGAGAATCCAATTGTTGTCAAGACAACAATCTTTAAAAACATTTGTAATGACATTAAAAATGGAATCTCAGTAACTCTTGTTAAGGCATGCCCCGTTTCCATTTGTTTGAAAATTGCCGGAGCAGACAAAACACTCCAGCAATCTTAAAAAAAATTAGGGAATTGCTTCAAGAAAAATTTCTCACTCTAAAAGCATATTTAAATGCATTTTCTACAATACAAGTAGTACTTTTTTACGAAAATTACTCAAATCAATTTTTTTTAGACAACTACTACTTGCATTATAGAAACGGCACCTTAGTTAGCAAGTTGTTGTATAATAAAAGGAACAGTACAATGTTTAATAATTTTTTTAGCCTTTTTGCTATTTATGCATATGTAATGGGTGATTCAAGTAGAGATTTCAATAGCCTTTTTTTGACAGATCACATGTGAGCCGTGTCATACTGTCATGACATTTTTGTTTAGTATTGTTTGGCATTTCATAATGGAAAGACTTACGCCTGAACAACGTTAACAAATCGTTTAACTTTATTACGAAAATTCACGTTCTATGAGGAATGTGTTTCGTGCACTTCGCTCAACTTATGGTCAACATAATCGGCATACTGAGCGTACTGATAGCAACCCCATCACCCATTATGAGACCTAGCATTCATTATTGGATAATGTTCGACCGGTTTGGTGTGGTTTGTGGGCCGGTGGAATCATCGGTCCATATTTCTTTAAAAATGATGCCGGTGCGAACGTAACCGTCAATGGCGACCGTTATCGTGCCATGATAACCGACTCTTTGATGCCTGAAATTGAAGCTCGTGATCTCGGCGAGATTTGGTTTCAGCAAGACGCCGCCACTTCCCACACATCGCATCAATCAATGGTTTTATTGAGAGGACATTTCGGTTAGCACTTAATTTCACTTTTTGGGCCGGTCGATTGGCCACCAAGATCGTGTGATATCACACCGTCAGACTTTTTCCTGTGGGTATATGTAAAGTCTAAAGTTTATGCGGACAAACCCGCTTGGATTCAGGCTTTGGAGGAAAACATCACGCGTGTTATTCGCCAGTTACCAGGCGAAATGCTCGAACGAGTCATCGAAGATTGGACTCAACGGATGGACCATCTGCGACGTAGCAACGGCCAACATAGACATAATCTTCAAAAAATAAATGCCAAAGAATGTTCCTTCAAATGATAATAAACATTCTTCATTAAATTTGAATTTTCTGTTTTTTTCTTTAAAAAAAGTAGGGAACCTCTAAATGGATCACACATTACATATTTTCTTTACGATGTTGGAGTAGTAATTCCAATATGCTAAAATATATATGGAAAATGGCAAATTTTGTTCTGCCACAAAATTTGTTAGCAGTATTTTTTAATTATACATACAGACATATATCATACAAATATGAAGAAATAAAAATTTTAGTAGAGAGACTTTAAAATGCTAAAAAAGTACAACAAATGTCATGGTGCCACATATCAGGTGTGTTTGTTTACCCCAAATTGGGCGCCCGCGGGCGACCAATCTTCCCCAAAAGCGTTTTCTTACGCAAAAATTGGGTAAATGAGAGAGGTTTTGAGAGAGTAATGTTCTTGTTCTTCACGCACGAGAATGCCCGTACTTTTTCTTCGGGCTAGTTTGGGCATGAAGAACAAGCAATCAGTTTGTTTATAATAAACATTGAAAATAACAAGGCAAAATTACAAATGTCCCAAACAGCTGACAGACATTAAAAAAGTTGTGTTAAAAATTTTTCTTAACAATAATTAATTACAAACATTTTTGTTATTTATACCATAAATTGTTAAAAACTTTTCATAAAAAAGACCATTTTTTTAAATAAATATTTTTGTTAATACAAATTATTATTTCCTACCTATATAATATTGAAAAATAAATAATTGTTAAAAACTTTTCATAAAAAAGACCATCGCTCAAAAATAAATATAATTAAATAAATTCTTTTTCGGTAAACTGTCATCAATCACATTAAACTTTGAATGAAAATCAGGGATAATCAAGCTCGTACAAATGTACTTTTTTCAGTACACTTTGCATTGCAAAAGTACTACTTTACTCCACTAAATATTAAGTACCAAGGTATATTCATATGATTATACGTTGTTCAGTAATTTAAATTAATTATAGCAAAAATATATTTTCGATTTTTCTTAATATAATATTTAATTATTAAATTATTCACAACCACTCTCCACAACTTTTTCACAAACTTTGTCGTTTGGCCTGGTATATTTTGACCGGTGATATGACCGTCATTGCTGACAGAATTATCGGTCATTGCGTAGAACAAAGTTTATATCATTTTCTTAAGGGCAATATGAGAAAAATGACCGAAACTTCTGTGTGCATGTGATAGTCAGCGTTGATGCATATATATCGCTCACTGTAGACGGATATCCCAATTGAAATGAAACACTATTTATTTCAATTCTTTACGTTGATTTTATTTCAATATTCTTATATGTACATATGTATATAAAAAAAAGAAATGTAATATAATATAAAATAGAAATATCCATCAGAACCTTGGAGTGGGCCATCATCTGTGAATTTTTTCTTAATATAATTGCCCACAATTATTTAAAATATACAAATATTAAAACAAACTATTCACGGATTCGCATAAAAATTAGTTCTATCCATCAGCAAAGACAACATATGTTGATGTTAAAAGGTGTCTGCGAGTACCGAACACAAAAACGATGCTCTCTTCCACACCCGTAACATGCTACCAAACTAAATGTTTTCTCGTCTAAACTCAGTCGTACGGAGCTTCAAAAACTATGGTCCGAATTATAAGTTTACAAACGAGTAAAATTATCCTTTCTGTAAAATTGATGAATTTGCGAAAATTCAAGAATACTTTTGTAATGAACTGCATTAATTTTTAACTATTCAACAACACGTTGGTTGTCTCGCAACGAGGTGGTCTCTCGAGTAATAGGAACTCCTTCTGTATTACTTTAATTTGATTGATTTCGAAACAAATTCTCAATATTCAAGAACTCATTTTATTTTATCTTTCTGTTACTAATAGTTAATAATAGTAAAACTTAACACAACTTTTATGTTTTTAGTACATTTGGGGTCAAAAAAGTACAATTTTAAAATTGTCAATTATCATCTCCGATATAAACATAGTTGTAAAAAATTGACATTTCTTTTTTTCTGGTAAATTTTATGGTTTTTTCGTTTTCTTACTTTTGTACATTTTGCTCTCTTATTGAGAGTAATTATAGCTTACTCTCATTTTACCGAACTTTACCCAAAAAGTAAACGTACAGACCTATCATGAAAAAGTGGAAAAAATGGCGCATTTACCATATGTTCCATCACTGGTATGTTTTATATGGATGAGTGTACGAAAAGTGTTTTTTTGGGTTATATACAATGTTGCCGCTTTGGTTATTTTTGTACCGAACATTTGGAAATAAGATATACCAGATAAAGAATGAAACTATTCACGTTTTCTGTCCATACATAAATTCATTGCTTTTGCATTGCCTTTACTCGGCAAAACGAAAAATATGCATTGTTATGTATAGACTTGTTTCTTTTTTTTAATTGCATTCTTTATAATTTCTTTTTGAAACGAAATATTCTTCAAGCAATTTAATAGCATGGATATCATATGAAAAAATTGAAAACATTCGAACCATTCGTTAAATGTTCGTTGATATTTGTGTATATACCAAGCTTTTAAGCTACCAGTTTTGGTTAATTTTCTCGTGTTTGTGATTTTAATATTCAATTAATAATAAATTGCTGGACCATTTTAGAAAAAATTCATTATGGTGTAAAATATGGCTGTAGGTACTTTATACATAATCTCCTTGTTAAAATTAAATTTTATATCAAAATATCTGATTTTTAATTTTTTTTTATAATGTAATTTGTAGTTTATATTACAAATATTTTATTAATTAAGAGACTTACTATATGTAACAATTAGAAATTCTTATTACAAATTACAGAAATTTAAATACAATTATACTTAATCCACCTGTAAAAAATTAAATTTTATACCAAAATATCAGATTTTTAATTTAAAATTTTTATGAATAAGAAAATAGAGTTTTGAATTACACACCTGCATAAAATTTAAAAAAAAGGAAAAATAATAAGAATTTCTAATTGTTATATATAATATCTATTAACAATATATAAAATATTTGTGATATAAACTACAAATTACATTATTAAAATTTAATTAATAAAATATAAAATTATTGTAATATATAACTGAAATGGAAAATATTTTCCATTATACAAAATGTGATACACGTATATCAGAATCCCATAGAATTAATGTTTTTATGTTTCTTATATTTTTTGTATTACAGTAATTTTGACTTAGCAGCACAATCAACTTTTCAGATTTTTTGTGAAGGTAAGCAATAATGCTGTTACTTTAAATGAACTTACCTGCATATTTAGGCAGGTAAAATAAAACTGCATGTTCAAAATGGTTTTGATATTCATCACAATATTGAAGCAGTTTGACGTGAATCCTCGATCGTTTTGAATGATCGACAGTTTTCGATGGTTTTTTCGTCAACTTCGACTAGTGGTGTATTCTAATTTTTTTAGAAGCGAAAAGGATGCATTATTTGTGTCTTAGTAAATTTGATGTGCTTTTATTATTAAATTTGAAAATATTTTTGTATTTCTCGCACGTCACAAAAGTTTCTACTACTATTCCGCTTTCATTTAAAATTCCTGCGATTACTTCCCACACCTTACTTTTGCCTTTATTATTAATACAACACAGTTGTATTAAAGAGGGAATAGACACATTTAACACTGTTGCAGTAATAAGGAGTGAAAAATTATAAGACGGTTTACATTACATGGCAACATCAAATAATATTTTTATGATATATAGTGTAAATTAAAAATTTATAAACAAAACTTCAAAAATTTAATGAATTTCAAAAAACTCTTAAACTTGAAGCTAAAAACTTTTTGCCATTTCAAAAAACTTAAAAAAAGGTGAAACTTGACAAATGGTAATGCTGTTTCTAACTACTTTTGGTCTTTAAAGCGCGATACCGACAGCGAAGTTTATAAAAAGCAACGAAAAACATGTGAATTCTAAATAAGAAACCAAAAAGTCAACGCACAAAACAAACAAAAGCACATAAGTCATTTATTTTTGAACCGATTTAATTATAATTACCAATTTCGGAAAACTAATTACGGCCATTTTCACAATGTCTGATTATTTTACTTTTAACAGAAAATTATCTAACCAGCGGCTTGCGTAACAGGCACTATTTAATCGACTGTTAATAATTTAAGTTTCACCATCCTTCTGTTACTTAACAAGAGAATTCGGCTATAAGTATGGCAATATTGTTTGTGTTTGCTTACGAAAAATATCAATTACAATTGTCTATGCATACATAGGTGTCGATTATATTGCTAACTGCCACATTTTGTTCGGTTAAATTTAGCAGACACTTTTTCGTTAAATGGAGTCAGTTAAAAGTTAATCATTCATTGTGAAATAGATTTTTAAGGAACTTACTGTTAAAGTTTCAATTAAGTTTTAATCAGAAATTGTCAAAATGGCCGTTAGTGTTCTTTTTTCACAGTAACAAATATATACTTATATTGTTTGGTATCTCATAAACAACTTAGAGGTCCCGGAAGACAAATTGTTTTTTGAAAATCGTGTTGTTTTTAAACTTCAAGTCATAGTGCTTAGCTATTTATTAACCGATTGACAAAAAATATGTCTTGTTTGAAAGATATCAGATGCTTCAAGAAGAAGGAAAAACGGCAGAAATCCGTTGGGAAACAAAGATGTTATGACTCTTTTCCATTTGAGACTAAAAAAACTAAAGGTATTTTCTTGTTCAATAGAATAAAGGTATTTTCGTTTCCAATGGACTCCAACTAAACAGAATTGGTACATGAGAACCCCTGCATAATTTTGGTGTAGCATAGTGTTATTTATCTATGTTTGTTATATGGTTTAACAGGTCTATATGGACATTTCATTTGGTGCTAATACCAACATCCTCAGTAGACCTTTAACCAAATTCCTGAAATTTCATATGTTTATACAGGGTAGCACAAAAGGAGCTATATGGTTTATAACTTTTTTATTTATACGATTATAATGAATTTTTTTTTTTAAATACAGTATATTATTAGGGAATTTTTTTTGCAATTAGCTTTGAAAAATTATATCCTGTAAGTGATGTCCATTTTCTGCTTCGCACATACATACGTGCTCTTTTTAGCATATTTTCCGTAACTTTTCGCAACATTTCGGGTGTAATGGCCATAATTTCATTTCGAATGTTTCATAATTAATTCCCCAAGTCTTCTTCACAAAATGCTGAAAAAACAAAGAAAAAATAATAATTAAAAAAGTTATAAAGAGCTCCCAAAAACTCTTTCAGTACTACGAAATATACAAACAAAATAAACTAAAAAAAAAATTTTTTTTATACAACCTATTTAATTTTCCTAAACATTTATTAAGGTGGACTCATTCTAAAAATTGTTACCTGTCTAATTTTTGTAGAAAATTATCTTAAGAAAATTAACGATTATTCTAATTATACCCTTCACTTTAAGCGTAACGGGTGTATATACGTATGTCATTCCGGTTGTAATTTCCTTAATATTCCTTTCTGAAGAAAAATTTATATACAGGCCTATTCTGCAAATCACTTTTTGTCAAAGTTCTGCACACAAATATTTTAATAATCTCGTGATTTGAAATCGTCAGCTAAATGACTAACTTATAAATGACTTGCTTATTTTTTCTATGTATTTCGTTTAGAATTTAATAAACATGCTATAATATTTTTCATGTGATTTGTTTTCTATTTATTTTTGTAATAAAATTGGGTTTGCTACTTATAAAAACTTAAATATGAGCAAATTTGTAAGAACACTGCTTTTTTTTGTAAATAATTGTTTTGCTTTGTTTGGCAATGTCGTGGTTTACATTTTCTTTTTTGCAGTCAGCTGGTTAATTTTTTCGAACATATTTTTGAGGTTGCTAAAGTAACACAGTCTATATAAGTCATGTAAATATATAGATATTTTACCATCATGTTCTTTATTTAAGACAAACTTTATATTGTTGTACAAAAAATCCAAGAATGGTCAGTAATTGAATAATTTTTGTGCAAATTTATAAATAAGTAAATGCAAAATTTAAGTAAATTTCGTTAATGAAAACACTGGCAACTACGCAATTATACATACATATGTATGCAGGTATTTTGTTGTGCTAATCAAAAATGTATGTGTATTCACGCTCTTTTTTTAAATGATGCTTTCTTAAAGCAATTATTGACAATAAAGTAGCTCCTGGTATTTTTATATTCTTTATTTCATCTAATATTTTCACAATGCAAAAATATAAACAAATATAAAACATCAGCTGTTTTCTTGTGCTTTCGAAAAAATCAAATCGTCGGCGTGGTTTCAAAATGGTTCGTGATTTCAAATCACGTGATTTGCAGAACAGGCCTAATATTTTCAGAAATGTGATGATGCCCGCTGAAATCAACTTCCCAGCCAAACTAAACATCACACTGCTAGCTGCTTCAGCCTTCCTCGCCTGGGAGGACAGGTCCTTAATCAATTTAGGGGTGATCCTGGACTTCAGGCTAAACTGGAGGAAGCACATTGAGGAGCGTGTAAGGAAGACTTCTGTAGCCTTATACGCCTGTAAGAGTATGTTTGGAGGCCATAGCAGCATTCTCCGAACCCTTCCGAGCTTCATTGCAGACTTTCCGTTGGATATCCGCACTCGGTGACTTGTCTCCGAGGGACGTGCAGTCGCCACCTTGCCTAGTAGGAATGACTAGAGGAGGAGGAGGGTTCTTACGGCTGGCGTCAGGGCGCTTTTCACCGAAGGTTCTAACAATTTGCAAAAAGATTTTTGCATATGGAAAAGGTCCATTATTGCCGAAATTTGAGAGGGGTGGGGGCTAAGTGCCCGACTTTAAAAAGTGAATATCAAATAACTTCATCGTTTGTGAATCAATTTCCAAAATTCTTTTTACAAATAAAAATTCCGCTAAAATTTTTCTTAAATAAGGAGGAAGGCAATCGGTTGAAAATCGGTATGTAGACTCCTCTTTTCATGTTTACATTCACTAAGAAAGGATTTTTGGATATTCTAATGTTAAGGGCGTAAAAAAGGGTAAAATCGGTAATATAATATCTCAGAAACTAACCCAAATAGAATAAAAATTATAAAGGCATATAAATGCTGCTGAAAAATAAGCGGACATGTGCTTCGTACTCTTTTCACATATGTGAGGAAAAATAAAAAAAAATTCGTTTTGGTATTTCTCTTTGCAAACATATATCGCCCAAAGTATTGGGCATAGAACAAAAGTTTTTCCGTAATCTTTTCTTAGAGAAAAAATTTCGACTTACTTTTTCGAATTCAAAAATTTATGGAGTAAAATTGTACCTTTGTACTTTTATCCCAATTAAATAGTGCTTATGATGCACATTTTTTAATATCTTTAAACACCGCCATGATATGGGTATCAAACTAAAGGGAGCATAAAATATAACTATATCTCTGAAAACACAATATGCCGGACGACTATTTTTTCCTCACATCAATGATATGTGTACCAAATGAAAAAAATGGTGCAGAATAAAAACTGCAATAAAGTGAAATAAAGTACATTTCAGCAAAACTGAGTTCTGCACCTTTTTTTTTGATTGATATAAAAAAAAATTGTTGCTGAAGCTCTTCAAAGCACTAAAGGTCTAAGATGGTGCTGCAATGACTGTCAGAAAATTGATGTTGAATTTTTTCGTTTTTACCAAAGTACTAAGAATACTTTTAGCAACATTCAAAATAAAATGTCTGTTTTTTCTAATGAAATTGTTGAATATGGAAACTTATTTGGTAATTTTAAACAACTTAATAATTTGCAGTCTTTTGACTCTTCTCCTAAACGACGTAAATCCGCCAGAAATAAAAATAAAGCCAATAATGAACAATTAATCACCCATAATCAGCCTGAAATTGTTTCTGATTCGTACAATACCCTTGCAAATACTGGTCAAAAGACCAACAATGAAGCGTATCAACACCTGTGGTAAAGCCAATGAATACGGTGTTAATAAATCAGGAAAATTTTGTTGTTGATCAAGGTCCAAGTCCATCAGGATCTGGTGTGTTGAATAATGTCCAAAAGTCTAAAAGTGGCGCTCTATCATCTTCCGTTCCGGGTCCATCAAGTTCTATTTCTGTCAGAATTTCTCCTAAGCAATTAATTGTTTTGCCTCCGAAAAGATATGTATTTATTTCCCGTTTGGCTTATGATACAACTATCGAAGACGTTGATTATTATATAAAATCCAAATTAGATGCTGCAGACGATATATTTGTCACTAAATTTTCATATTCAGAGCTGAGGAGTATAACATCATTTAAAATTCGTGTTCCAGCGCATGTCTATGACCGAATTGTTGATCCTAGTTTTTGGCCTGCAAATATTTTTGTACGCGAATATATAGTTAAGCAAAATCCAAGGTATAATAACAGTGCTCGCTTGCCTTCTGAAAATTTATTGGTTTCAAAAAACTAATTACCTCTAAGGATCGTTTAAATATTATGTACCAGAATGTTCGTGGCTTAAATACTAAACTGTCTACTCTCCTTCTAAATAGTTATGATTTTACCTATGATGTAATTATCTTTACTGAGACCTGGCTTTGTGATGACGTTTTTAATGCAGAAGTTCTCTGCAATAAATATCAAATCTTTAGATATAATCGCCCTGCTCGAAGAGGTGGTGGTGTTCTGATTGCTGTTTCTTACTTATACCCATCTGAAGTCATTGTAAATGACCCTTCTAACATTGAATTTGTTGCTGTTGCCGTTAAATTGAAAAATAAAAAGGCATACTTGACTTGTTCTTATATTCCTCCGGACTCTGATTCTTCTGTTTACGCTAAACATGTTCAAGCCATTGAGTCTGTTGTTTTACATGTTGATACAAACGACTCTATTTTTGTGGTTGGTGATTTTAATTTACCATCAATCTCGTAGAAATATACACCTTATTTAATACCGGTAAAGAACAGAAACTGCCATGATGAATTTTTAAACCATATTTTTGGATTAGCTTTGTATCAAATGAATTGTGTCTTCAATGATTTTGGGAAATTACTTGATTTGGTCTTTGTTAATGATGTTGATGATTGCACTATTATTCGTTCGGAACCTATTACACTGCCCGAAGACCAATATCATCCTACGATCGAAATTAGCTCTTCTATTCCATCTGAAGATAAGTTGACGGCTTCTGTAGCTGGTAAAGTTTTTTGTTTCAAACGAACTAACTATAGTTTGTTGAATGATTTAATAATAAATACATGTTGGATGACATTTTCAATATTCCGATAAATAACAATGCGGATATTGATTCGATTATTACCATTTTTACGATAAAATCTACTCGTTTTTTGAAACTTGTATTCCTAAACAATTTGTTCGCACTTCAGTTGGACCACCATGGAATACGAGGCAGCTGTCACGTCTAAAAAACATTAAGAACAAAAATTATAAAAAATATATACGGTCTGGTTCGTTTGTTGACTACGGAAAGTACTCAGTCAGTCGTTCTGAATATAACCTGCTCAATCACGCTTTGAATAAGGATTATTTAATCAAAGTGAATAACAATTTTTTTCGGGACCCAAAATCTTACTATTCATTTGTTAACTCTAAAAGAAAATCCAGTGGATATCTATCTGTTATGAAACTTCATAATCAAGAATCTAGCAACGTTGATGTTATTTGTGATTTGTTTGCTGAGTTGTTCGCCAGTACTTATTCTGATGCTGTTTACGATAATGGAAATGAATATCCCTATGCGCTTGCATCGAATCTAGTAATATCTTTTCCTGCACTAAAGTGCACTGATGTTTTGTCTAACTTGAAAAAACTTAAAATGTCCTTTAATTATGGTCCTGATGGAGTTCCAAGTTGCATTTTAAAGCGATGTGCTGAATCATTTGCCACACCATTAACTTTATTGTTTAATGCTTCGATAAAATATGGATATTTTCCTGTATTGTGGAAAGATTCGTATATAATACCTCTATATAAATCTGGTAATAAGTCCGATATTACGAATTATAGAGGTATTGCTAAATTAAGTGCCATTCCGAAACTGTTTGAAAAACTACTTGCCGATTTTTTATGTCATCACACTGCATCGTTAATGTCACCTTATCAACATGGTTTTAGAAAAGGGTGCTCAACTACAACTAATGTTCTTCATTTAACTACTTTAGTCAATTATGCATTTACCCAGAAGAAACAAACTGATGCCATTTATACGGACTTCAGTAAAGCATTTGATAAAGTCAACTATCAACTTATTCTTGCTAAACTGGATCTATTCGGCGTAACTAATAACAGTTTAAACTGGTTAAGATCGTATTTAATTGATAGAAAACAAACCATTCGTTTTAACAACAGTTCTTCTAAGTATATATATGTCTCATCTGGTGTTCCCCAAGGCAGCCATCTTGGGCCGATTCTATTTTCGCTGTTTATTAACGATCTTCCTAATGTTATCAACTTCGCCAATATACTAATGTACGCTGACGATATTAAAATCTTTTATTCTTTTAATAATTTTATCGACCACGTTTATCTTCAGAATGATCTCGACAACTTTTTTGTATGGTGCAGACATAACATGATGGAGCTGAATTTAAAGAAATGTAAACGCATGCGCTTTTCCAGAAGTAACCCAATTGCAGCTAACTACTCTTTGGGAGATCATCAGGTGGAGTTAGTTGATTCATTTCTTGATCTTGGAATTTTACTGGATCCTAAGTTAAATTTTTCTTCTCATATTACCTTGGCTGTAAATAAAGCTAGAGGTGTGCTTGCCTTTATAAAGCGCTGGGCTAAAGAGTTTTCTGACCCTTACATTACGAAACAGCTGTATGTGTCGCTAGTTAGACCTATTTTGGAATACGGATCAATCATATGGGATCCTCACTACGACTTTCATAATATTCGTATTGAATCTGTGGAAAAAGAATTCTTGTTATTCTGTTTACGTGGCCTTCGATGGAGCTCCTCAACAAATTTGCCTTCCTATACGAGTAGATTAGCATTAATAAAACTACCTACTCTCAAAAGTGTCTTTTATGATAAACCTTATCAATGGTAATATTTGCTCCGAATTTCTGTTAAATTTAGTGTAGCTTGTCGTAGTATTCGTCATTATAATCCTCTTGTTATTAACTTTTGTAGATCTAATTATGCTATGGCTGATCCTTTTACGAGGTTATGCCAACAATTTAATAATTTGTCTGAATTTGTTGATTTTTCTTTAAATAATAATGTTATAAAGCATAAAATCATTGTTTTTCTGAATTCATAAATTCAATATAGTCATAAGTACATTGTTATTAGTCTGTAAGGATTATATCCATTGACTAAATTTAAATAAATAAATTTTCAAAAAAATACCCACATTTGACGCAGAGGGTGGCTATGGTGGAAGTGGTCTGCACGTTGACTACAAAACGAAAAGTTTCCTGGGTTCAACCCCATTTTCAGACTCATCAAAACATCTCGCATTTTTTCTGATGTGCATTTGTGTCAGTTGTTGTCGGAAGGGTTCAGTGGCGAAGGCATACTCACTGTTCATTGAACAGTAACGGCTTCAGCTGTATCAAATCCACAGGCACATCAGAATGCCCTCCTTCGTCGGTGTTGTGTAACACCGGCGAAGTAAAATAATTACTAAAAACGGCTACTAAAAACAAAGCTTCAAAATTTAATACGCCTTGTAGACATCAGAGACGATAAAAGACTGCTATAAAAAAATAACGTACAAAAGCAGTGTTGTCAGATAGTGAGGCTTCATTTCTCCTACTATCCCTTTCCTCTAGTTCCAGCACAATGCACTGCATGTGTAGGGGCCATCTCCTCAGTGCTGGTCCAAGAAACAAAAAATAAATAAATCAGGTTAAATTTGACGGATGGCTTGGCTGATGTTGGCTTTGAGGACCACTGTGGTTTGTGGCTTATACGCTTACACCTACGAATTATGAAAACCCCACGAGGTAAAATCGCACGATCTCGGTGGCCAGTTCACATCGCCTCCACGTGAGATGACTATACCCTCAACTCGCTCGTGAGGAACAACCAATGTATCATGAGCTGTGTGCCACGTGGCGTCGTCCTGTTGAAACCACATGTCGTTGGTGTCCATATCATCCGATTCAGGCCAAAAGAAGTTTGTAACCATCGACCTATAGCGTTCGCCGTTGACAGTAATGGCCTGGCCAACGGCGTTCTCAAAGAAATATGGACCCATAACACCGCCAGCCCAAAATCCACACCAAACTGTGTCTTTTTCGGGATGCATTGTACGATCTTGGATCTCAGTGGGTTGGTGTCGCTCCAAATTCGACAATTTTGTTCGTTTACGTACCCATTCACCCATAAATGGGCCCTATCGCGGTAGATAATTTTTCGATGAAAATTAGGGTCAGTTGCCAACCGCTCCACAGCCCATTCAGTAAACACACGTCGTTGCTTATGGTCGTTTACCTTCAGTTCCTGTGCCAAATCGTTCGTTTCAGTGATCGTTCTTTTTCGGTCCATAGGAAAAAATTAACCCGTTCGGTCAATTGTTCATTTTTAAACGACAGAGCGAAAGAAAAGAAATAAACAAAACAAAAATACCATAAAGTGAACGACAAAAGGAAACAGCTAAACGTAAATTTGTTAAACAAAATTATTGAAGAAAATACAATTTTGAGAAAGTATTATTGTATTTTATTTAATATTTTTCTTATTTTCTTCATTATTCTTCTTTCCACTTAAAAAAAAAGAAACAGCTTTGACAAAATATATTTTCCTTGCATATAAAGTAAAGTGCGTGAAAGTGAAGTAAGTAAAATACACTAAAATTTGCACAAAAAATACTTTCTACCAGAGCCTATGCTACTAGATAATTCTGATAAAGCCTTAAATATTACATGCTTGATACAACTGAAGCGAAAGAGATATTTATGAACGGTAGAAAATTTGCAAACTTCAATACAAAGTAAACGAAATGGAGCCAAAAGAGCTCAGTAAAAGTTTGTTCGCGAACGACACAGCTCTAGACACGACATAAAATTCGCCAAGTTGTGGCTTGCGAAAGGCTGAGTTCTTGTGAGCGGTGCGAAATCGACTGCGTGGGATTCTCCTTCATACTCTCACGGACAGCGGCGATGTTTTAGGCAGATCTTGCGTTTCGTCGACGTTGGGTGTTGATTCATCGTTTACTGAACCATAGGGTACAAATTTTGCCACCACATTGCGAATAGTCCTCTCGTTAGGACAATTATGTGGGAAGCGCGCGATACGTTGAGCGCTCAGAACACGCATTTTGATAAGAAATTTATTATTTGACCGTGTTGTTGAATGCTAAATCCGTCCATAGTGATTTGGCAAAACAGACTTAATAAATGAAAACTAATTTGATAGATGTGGCTTCAACAAGATGGCCGTTATAAACTGTCAAAGTTCGTTTTGGGTCAGAGTCTTTTTGGAAGGCTTTCATCCTTCATACTACATAAGTGTTTTTTTTTGCTACTAAAGGTGGAATTATTCATATGCATTTATTTTTCCAGATACTAGAATGGATGTTACATCCGATAGTTGTAATCGACGCATGTCACACTGCCTAAGTGCCTGTTCTTCGTATGGATCTTCAACAGTCGATGAATTAAACGCCAAAGATGACGACATGACATTTTGCATGTCAAATTATGCAAAGGAAGCGTTAAAAATGATGTTTATGATGCGCTCCCACAATATGCTTACCGATGTTATACTCGAGGTGAACCAAGAGCTATTCCCAGCCCATAAAGTTGTTTTATCAGCAGCATCGCCGTATTTCAAAGCAATGTTTACAGGTGGTCTGAAAGAAACTGAAATGTCTCGAGTTCAATTACAAGGGGTAAGCACCGATCACTAACCACAAGTAACAGTTCTGTCCAAATTTTTTTTACGAAATCTATGCGGATTTTTACATGATGCACTAGTTTAATATTTAATATTCACTTCATCTCCTGAGTGTATTTATGTTTTGTTTATCTGTAGGTATGTCCCACAGCGATGGGTCGTATTATATATTTCATGTATACGGGTCATGTGCGAGTGACTGAAGTGACTGTTTGTCAATTGCTGCCAGCCGCAACCATGTTTCAAGTGCCAAACGTAATTGATGCCTGCTGTGCCTTTCTGGAACGACAACTTGATCCTACAAATGCAATTGGAATCGCCAGCTTTGCAGAACAGCACGGCTGCACAGAACTGCAGAAGAAGGCAAATCATTTCATAGAACGCCATTTTACTCAAGTAACTCTAATGAAAAATGTTATGAAATTTAATTTAATTTTTTTACCGTATTTAAAGGTGTGCCAAGAAGAAGAGTTTCTACAGTTGTCCGCATATCAATTGATTGCTTTAATACGACGCGATGAACTGAATGTCCAAGGGGAAAGAGAAGTATATAACGCCGTCTTAAAGTGGGTAAAATTTGACGAGGAGAATCGATATCCAAAAATGGAGCCTATTCTTTTTTCGGTGCGCTGCCAATTTCTTACACCTACCTTTTTACGAGAACAAATGAAAAACTGTGATGTGTTACGAAAAGTACCTGCTTGTCGAGAGTATCTGGCAAAAATCTTCAAAGACTTAACGTTACACAAACGGCCAGTTGTGAAGGAACGCAAACCAAATACAACACGTATGATATTCATTGCTGGAGGATTTTTTCGTCAATCCCTGGATATTCTAGAGGCCTACAATGTTGACGACAAAACGTGGACAACATTACGAAGTTTACGAATACCACGTTCAGGCTTGGGAGCTGCCTTTTTAAAAGGAATATTTTATGCTGTTGGTGGAAGAAACAATTCAATTGGCTCATCTTATGATTCAGATTGGGTAGATCGCTACAATGCATTAACCGAGCAGTGGAGACCGTGTGCACCAATGACAGTACCACGACACCGTGTTGGAGTAGCTGTAATGGATGAACTTATGTATGCTGTAGGTGGGTCGGCTGGTTCAGAGTATCATAACACAGTGGAATAGTAAGTTTGGTGACATTAGAACAATAAATTAATCTACGTAGTGTAGTTATATCAACTTAAAACTTTCATTTAAGCTATGATCCAGAGCTGGATCGTTGGTTTCGCGTGCAACCGATGCATTCCAAACGCCTTGGCGTTGGTGTAGTTGTGGTAAACCGTCTTCTTTATGCTGTTGGAGGATTTGATGGCAATGAGCGATTGGCGTCTGTTGAGCGCTATCATCCCGAAGACAATGACTGGAGTTTTGTTTCGTCCATGGCGTGCGGTCGCAGTGGAGCTGGTGTGGCCGCAATTAATCAGTTCATCTATGTGGTTGGTGGTTTTGATGGCACTCGACAGTTGTCTTCAGTAGAACGGTTCGATACAGAATATCAGGTCTGGGAACATGTCGCAGCAATTAAAATCGCGCGCAGTGCATTGTCCTTAACATCTCTAGACGGAAAATTGTATGCTATTGGCGGTTTTGATGGCACAAACTTTCTTTCAATAGTCGAAGTTTACGATCCGAAAACAAATTCCTGGGAGCAAGGTACTCCACTCAGTTCAGGAAGATCTGGCCATGCATCTGCTGTAATATATCAACCATCATGTGTTAATAATTTCATGGATTGCATTGAAGAAAAAAGTTCAAAACGTGGTGACGGTGACAGTGGTTCAGGAGATCAATCAGATGAAAACTCAAGCGACCATCGTGCTGGCAGTCGTTCGAATTGTTTATTGGATGGAAGTTTATCGTATGTCGGTTTTCACACTTCGTTCGGAAGCAGCGGCTGTCGTAATTGTGAAACTGAGGTAGTTCACAGTTCCAAAGAAATCGAAATTTGCACAAATAAGATTAACAATAATCGCACAACTTTTCTAAAAGACATTCCTCACATAAAGCGGCGTAGTCGGTGCAATAAAATGATTAAAATAATACCTGAAGCGACAAATTTGCCAAAAGCACCTGTAACTGTGGATTTGTCAAACGACTTTACAGATTTTTCTGAACAGCAATTCCACATCTCAAATGTACGTAGCAATTCTGAAAATTTCAGTAATAAAATTAAAAGCTCCTTAATACACAACATGAAACCGAATGATTGCACTACAACACTTCCTTCTCCACATGCTAAAAGAAAATGTCATTTGTCTCAGTTGCAATCGAAATACCTCCTTGAAATCATAAGAAATTGTAATGCTCTTAACATAATTCAAGAATATCTAAATTCATTGCTTAAAAAGCATTCCAAAAAGTTCGTTAAGGTATGATATTAGAAAGAAAAAGAAATATTTAGCTACAAATTCAGATTAAATATTCAGACATATACACACTAATCGTACACTCGTTTTATTACTTTTCAAGGGATAGTATACAGGCCTGTTCTGCAAATCACTTTTTGTCAAAGTGATTTGAAATCACTGACATGGTGTTCTGCACACAAAAATTTTAATAATCTCGTGATTTGAAATCGTCAGCTAAATGACTGACGATTTGAAATCACTTGCTTATTTTTTCTATGTATTTCGTTTAGAATTTAATAAACATGTTATAAAATTTTCATGTGATTTGTTTTCTATTTATTTTTATAATAAAATTGGGTTTGCTACATATAAAAATTTAAATATGAGCAAATTTGTAAGAACACTGATTTTTTTGTAAATAATTGTTTTGCTTTGTTGAGCAATGTCGTGGTTATATTTTCTTTTTAGCAGTCAGCTGGTTAATTTTTTCGAATATGTTTTAGGTTGCCAAAGTAACACAATCTTTATAAGTCATGTAAATATATAGATATTTTACCATCATGTTCTTTATTTAAGACAAACTTTATTTATTGTTGTACAACAAATCTAGTAATGGTTAATAATTAAATCATTTTTGTGCAAATTTATAAATAAGTAAATGCAAAATGTAAATAAATTTCGTTAATGAAAACACTGGTAACTTCGCAATTATACATATATATATGTATATGTAGGTTTTTTGTTGTGCTAATAAAAAATTTATGGCTTGTTCCGCAAATATCGTTTTTTAACACGCTCTTTTTTTAAATGATGCTTTCTTAAAGCAATTATTGACAATAATGTAGCTCCTGCAATTTTTATATTCTTTATTTCATCTAATATTTTAATTCACAATGCAAAAATATAAAACATCAGCTGTTTTCTCGTGTTTTGGAAAATTAAAACCACGCCGAAAAATCTAAAATCGCGTGATTTACAGAACAGCTTCAAATCGTCGGCGTGGTTTCAAAACGTTTCGTGATTTCAAATTACGTAGTTTGCAGAACAGGCCTGATAATAAAAGGTTATCTGATTATTAAAAGATTATCTGAGAAACTCGGTGGTACTCTAAAAAGTACCTCAGAGTTGTTAACTTTTAATTCAATATTTATTTATTAAACTTAGCACATTCAGGTCATTCGGTCGAATTTTGAGTAAAGAAACAGATCTTAAATGAGCTATTATATTATTATTATATTACACCACATAAGCCCATTTTCTCTTCTTTCGATATATATTTTAGCATGCTTGTGAGTTAAATTAAATATGTATTAGCAAACGTTAAAGTGATATTTTTAGTACTATATAGATTTAAAATTTTTTTATGACAAATAAAGCTGTATTCACAGCATATAGACTTGTCACAAGGAATGTCATTATTCTATACACAAGTGATTTCGTGTGTACGTAAAAAACCGCATTTTACAATAGGTTTATAATTTTTATTATCATACGCTGGTATGTTACGTACATGTGACATAACCTGTCATAAGTCACTGATGGCAAATTATCAGGGCTGTTCTTGCAGAAAATTGGATGCCGTATCTAGATACATATACAAAAATTTTGTGAGAAAGTGCACAACAATATTGAATGTCAAACCGATTTGCATAAAGTTTAAAACGTAGGTAGAGGCAGAACTGCTGGTTCGATTTCCATAATTTTTTCTGGATATTGTTTGAAATATTTTGAGGATAGGAAAGAAAAGTTGGGCTCAAGTTATAGCATATATAAGAATTGTTAATCCTAAACGGACTTATTTCACTTATGTTATGTGGAAATGTATGTTACATAAAATATGTTAAATTAAATTACATATGGGCAAATCCTGCGTGACGAATGTTACATTCGTACACGTTTTTCGGATTTTTTGGTCTCTCAAAAGAGATACCTTCACTTATATGTATATAGTGTTTAGTTCTAGATTTAAGTGTACTTTCGAATAGTATAAAACGTAATTTTTTAATAAGTATTTGTTTAGAAATAATCGATCACAAATGTTTGCGCCGTACGCTACAAAAAATGGAAGTGTTAAATGGTAAAAAGTTAAATTTAGTGGAAATAAAACATTGATCAATCAAAATAAAAAAAAACTAAATATTGTGGTTGCTATGCATTAGGTTTGTTCAATAGAAAAGGTGAATTTTGAATTTTTGCGGACTGTGTACATTCGATTATCCAAATTTTTTTTGTTATGTATGTGCACATGTGTTAGTCATATGTTGGCATTATCAGCCAATTTGGATTAGTAGTTTGTTGTTGACATCTGAAAAGGTTAGTCACGTTTGTGTATTCTTCGATTTTTTACTTTTGAGAAAAATGCATGAAAGAATAAGTTTTAAATTTTGCGTTAAAAATGTAAAAAAGTGCACCAAGCCACTTGAAATGTTAACTGTGGCATTCGAGTCCACTTTGTCTCAAAAAAGGGTTTGTAAGTGCTACAAGCGCTTTACGGAAGGCCGAGAAGATGTTGATGACGATGAGCGTCCTGGAGTTGCAACCACGTCAACAAGTGAAGAAAACATTGAAACAGTGAAAAAAATTGTTTTGGAACATCGTCGAATCATAGGGAAGTTGCAGAGGATGTTGGCATATCAATCGGCTCATACCAATGCAATTTTCTCGAATGAATATGAAGGTTTTGCTCACTGTTTTCTTCGATTACAATGGCGTGGTGCATCATGAGTTCTTACCACCAGGTCGTACGGTTAATAAGGAGTACAACCGGGAAGTTCCGCAACGTTTGCGTGGCGCAATACGGCTCAAAAAATCGGAATTATGGAAAAAATAGTGGATTCTACATCACGATAATGCACCAGCTCACACATCAATGCTTGTTCGTGATTTTTTGCCCAAAAACAACACTAATCATGCCTCAACCACTTTATTCACCAAAACTGAAGAGACCAATGTTTTGCCACAATTTTTTTTCTTGGACCGGCACTCAGGGGATGATCTCTACACATGCAATGGATTGTGCTGGAACTACGAAATCAGGTTATGGGAAGGAGGATAGAGGGAGTAGTGTTTATTGACAATTGATTTAAATTTTCCCACGTCAAAAGTGATAGGAAAGACCTCTGCAAGTAGTCCATTCCACATACGTGCTGTTCGGCCAAAAAACGATACCTGATTTCATCAGAACACATCCATTTATAGTAACGATAGAACAACGAAACGCACCCCACGTTGCGACGATGCTCAAGAGAGTCAATAGGGTTGGCTACCCTACTGTCTCCTATGAGTTTCTCCGCTCTTTCCTGTACACGATCGAGTAACTTCAAAATAGTCTTTGAAGCACCGGCCCTTACATGAGAGTTGTATTCCATTTTCGGTCGGATGTAAGCGGTATAAATAGTGAGATCAGATGGGGTGAAGTATGTCTTGCACCGTCTTAAAAAACCGAGGCACTTGACTGCTTCTTTTGAGACCTGAAAAATGTGCTCAGTCCGTCGAACATCGCACTGAATTTTCATGCCAAGAACATCAAGAGCTTCTGATTCCTCGATGTTTATACGGCCCATAATTACAGATGACGCAGCGTCATCGGGCATGCGTCGATGTGTAAGCATGCTGCATTGGGTCTTTTGAGCATTGAAATCGACCCTGTTTGCCTGACCAATGAGTCACTCATATTCTGCCCCAGCGAAGTGATCATATGATCCATTGAATATGAGTGAGAAAGGCTGCTGTCATCTGCGAAAGAGTCGATATAAATCGAGAGAAGTTATCACCGACACCAAAAGCAATAAGTTTGGACAGAAGTGCCCCATGCCACACTCTATCAAATGCTTTCGAAATATCCACAGCCACGACTTTACTTTCGCCGAACTGGAGAATAGAATTACACCATTTTTCCGAGAGGAAGGCTAGTAAGTCGCCCGTAGAGCGCTCTCGACGGAAGCCGTATTGACGGTCGTTCAGTAAATTTTTGGACTCAATATTTCATTAGGTGAAAGTTCACCATACTTTCCATCACTTTGGAAATCGCGTAACAGATTGCAATTGGTCTGTAATTTTCAGGTTTGCTTGCCTCACCCTTTTTTGGGATCGGCTTTACATTTGCAACCTTCCAGCACGAAGGGACCTGTATAGTACAGAGTGCTGAAAACGATTGCCAAAGGACGTGATAACGTCGAAGAACACTGCTTCAGGACCAGTGCAGGAATTCTACCGGGCCAGGAGACTTGTTTATGTTGAGGTTCGTTAGAACCCTTTTAACTGCACGAGCTCGAAAGTATATCTTTAGCATAGTTACGGATACACGCTCGGGTGCGGGCAGTGGTTGATTGCTTTCCGGCAGGTGAGAATTACCTGCAAACATTTCAGCTAGGAGGTTAACTTTTTCAACCGGGTCAGTGAATATTTGATCATCCTTCAAAAGAGATTAGAAGAACTAGCATTTTTCTTCACTCGTTTTACGAAAGACCAAAAGCTTTTACTGCCGCGTTGGGCAGTAAGAAATTTGGTGTGAATACGCTGCTCGTACAAAGCTTTTTCACGTCTTAGCACTTTGGCACACGAGGATCTCGCCCTTTTGCACATCGCATCAGTATCCGCGTTTTTGTCATTCCGCCAGATACTAAATGCTTCCTCTCTAGATCTGACTGCAAGTCTGCACGTCTGATTAAACCATGACTTCGGTCTGGGTTTAATCGAAATTTGCTTCGATGGTATGAAAGTTTTCATACCAAACAATATTATATTTTGGGCCATTTTAGCCATGTCATTGACATCATTGTCGAGGAAGCAGAGCCTCCAATTGAAATGCCGAAAGAAATCGTTGAGGTCAGCCCAACGTGCCTTCTCGTAAATATATATATTGCATATATATATTGGAAGGCCCCTATGAAGAATAAAGAGGGATAGGAGGTGATACCCAGGTATGTGAAAATCCTGTGGATCAGCATCCTCAGACACCTGGGTTTCACTTAAGGCGAAAACATCCGGCCGATGGAGACAAACGAGGGCATATACAGAGATTGTGCGCTGCGAATAGCTCAACGTATTAGCCTTCTGGAGTCGTATGGTTCGAACGGCGGAGCCACGATAAATTATGGACATTGAAATCACCAGCAATAACGATTTCACTGTTCGGGTAATTTTCGAGGATCTCCGATATGATGATTATGAGATAAAGTCAGAATCGAAGAACGAGCTGATGGCCATACCGAAAAGCGCATTTCAGAAGTGCTGCTAGGATTGGAAAAAGCGCTGGCATAAGTGCATTATATCTGAGGCGGAATACTTTGAAAGAGACAAAATGGATCTTGATGAATAAATAAATACTTTTCAAAAATATTCAAAATTCACCTTTTCTTTTGAACAATCCCCGTATGTATAATTAAATAAAAACATCAGTTAAGTGCAGTTAAGGTATTTGTGGCCAAACTATTCCAGGGTAAGGAAAAAACAAAATAAATAAAGCTTAATTACTGTGAAAAAGTTTATTAAATAAACACATAAATTAATTACGGAAAGACAAAAAAGCCATAACAAGGTGCTGATGGCGAGTAGTTAGCGTGTTGGCTCTGCAACCAGAAAGACCCAGGTTCGATTCCCAGCCAGGTCAAATCAGAAAAAAGTGTTTTCTGAGTTTTCTGTGGTACAGAACCCTTCATCGTGGGTATTTGAGCAATAAAACGTCGGCGAAGTAAAATAATAAATAAAATGGCTCCATTAGCATTAAAAATAATGCGTCAAAAAAATATCAGAGACGCCGCAACTTTGCTTTATAATTAACACGCAACTGCAGAGTTGTGCAAGAATTAAGCTCTATATTCCTACCACTTTCACCACCTATCTATTCTCTATTGAAATGTAGTTGTGTTAATGCTCAAATTATATTTCCAACACTCCTCCTCAACATATATATTTTACAAACTGATTTTATGTTTTTAAATTTAACAAAGTAACAAATTTATTATGTTTTAATTTAGACAAATTTTTAGTAAATATATCCGCAATCATATCTTCCGTAGGACAGTATTCCAAATAGATTTCCTTATTATTTACTACTTCTCTAATGTGATGATACTTTATATCTATATGTTTGCTGCGATTATGAAATACTGGATTTGTTGCTAATTTTAAAGCTCCTTGATTATCGACGTTCAATTTAATACTTTCTTCATTTATGAAACCAAGTTCTTGTAGTAATCTTCTTAAGTATACTGCTTCCTTTGCTGCATTTGATATAGACATATATTCAGCTTCTGTACTGCTTAATGCTGTTGTGGATTGTTTTTTCGACTCCCAAGATATTGCACAATTTCCAAGATAAAATATGTATCCATTATGTGACTTTCTGTCAGTTTTACATCCACCCCAGTCTGCATCAGCATAACCGATTAACTCTTGATTACTTTTGCAAAATTTTAATTTAAGATTTTGAGTTCCTTTCAAATATCTAAGAACTTGTTTTGCCGCTTTAAAATGTTCTACATGTGGATTAGTATTTCTTTGTGCTAATTTATTTACAGAATATAATATATCTGGCCTTGTCGTTAAAGATAAATATAATAAAGAGCCAATAAGTGATTGATATAATGTGCTATCAACCTCTTCACATTTTTCATTGCATTTTGTTTGAAAATTTGGTTCTAGTGGAACTGATGATGTTTTACAATTTTCCATATTGTATTGTTGTAACAAATCTTTAATATAATTTTCCTGACAGATATTTATATCTCCAGTTTCACCGTTACGTTCAACTTTCATCCCCAAAAAATGTTCCAATAAACCTTTATCTGATACTTCAAATTTCTTACTAATTTGAGACTTGAATTTTAATATTTCTGCTTTATTTTTACATCCAACTATTATATCGTCGACGTAAACTGCCACTACAATCAATTCTTTGTCTTGTATTTTTTTATATAAACACGGTTCATTTTTGCAACTTTCAAATCCCATCTTACATAAAACTTCATTTAATTTAAAATTCCATGCTCTCCCGGATTGCTTAACACCATAAAGAGATTTGTGCAGACGTAACACTTTATTTGGATACCTTTTGTTTTCAAAACCTTGAGGCTGTTGCATGTAAATTTCATCATATAAATCTCCATTCAGGTATGCTGAAGTTACATCTATTTGGTGCAAATGCATTTTGTGCTCAACTGCTAATGCCAAAATCATTCTTATCGTTTCGTATCTTATAACAGGGGAAAAAGTTTCTTCGTAATTTATGCCGTATTTTTGACTACAGCCTTTGGCGACCAACCTTGCCTTAAACCTTTCAATTTCACCTTCACTATTTTTCTTTAAAGTGTATACCCACTTACTTTTAATAGTTTTATGACCTGCTGGTAAATCAACTAATGACCATGTCTCTTTTTGTTCCAACAAAGACATTTCTTTTTTCATAGCTTCTCTCCATTTTTCACTTTCACGACTGGATAATGCCTCTTCTAAAGTTTTTGGAACTTGCTCCTTTACTGCATTATTCAGTTGTTGATATATTTTTCTTGGACGACCTGGCCTACCATTACTAAAAATTTTAGGTCTACCTGGCCCACGTTTACCTTTTTCATTTGTTTCTACAACCTCATCAAGTGAAATATCGCTATTTACTGATCTTACAATGCTATACTCTAAATCTTCTTGATTTGAGGTATTATTTGTCTCAAATTGTTCATCGACATCTTTCTTATTTACAATCGCTTCGAAATCCATAAAATTTTGAATGTTATCATTAATTTCTTTACAGGGTAATTTATATTCATTAAATAAAACATTGCGTCTTTCAATAAATTCTCGTGTTTTCTTATCATATAAGCGATATGCTTTTGATACTCTAGAATAACCAACCATCATCATATTTGCACCTTTTGATTCAAATTTTCCTCTTCTTTTATTCAAAACTACTGCATTTGTACCAAAAATTTTAAAATGATTTACACATGGCTTACGACCCGTCCATATTTCATAAGGCGTTTTTCCATCGAGACTTTTTGATGGAGATCTATTACGTAAATAAACTGCTGTTGCTACAGCTTCAGCCCATAAATCTTGTTTTAAACCAGCATCGACTAACATACAACGAGCCATTTCTACTATTGTTCTATTAAACCTTTCCGCTACCCCATTCTGTTGCGGCGTATAAGGTACCGTTAACTGACGTTGAATTCCGCATTGCTCCAAATAATTATTAAAATCTTTATTAATATATTCTCCTCCATTATCACTACGAATACATTTTATTTTACGATTTGTATGACGTTCTACTAATTCTTTGAAATTTTTAAATTTTTCAAATACCTCGCTTTTGTATTTTAAAAAATAAACAAAAACTTTTCTTGACTTGTCATCTATGAATGTGAGGAAATACTTTGAACCTCCAACTGAATCTATTTTCATAGGACCACAAACATCCGAGTGTATTAAATCTAACAACTCACCAGATTTACTTTCAGATTTCTTCGGGAATTTTATAGCATGAATTTTGCTAACCATACATATTTCGCACGGATCTTGATGTTTCTGCGTCAAATTTATACCATTCACCATATTTTTCTTCGACAACTCAAACAGGCTTTCATAGTTCAAATGTCCATATCGACGATGCCAAGTTTCATTAATGGATTGTAAAACACATAATTTCTCGTTCGGTATTTTTATTTTAAATTGGAACAAATTTTCTTCTTTACGGGCTTTTAAAACTATTTCACCGTAAGCATCAGTAAATATTGCCCCCTTATTATTAAATTTGATTTTGCCACCATACTGTACGACCTTATTGACAGATAAAAAATTTCCATTCAGATCTGAGGAATATAAAACATCTTTTAGTACAACTTTATTATTATTTATAAACAGATTGACTGTTCCTATTCCTTCAGCAGCAATTGATTTTCTATTTGCCAACATTATATTATCACTGCATCTGTCTAATTTACAAAATAAATTTCGATTTGCACACATGTGACTTGTAGCACCGCTATCAATGTACCATGTCGATGTTTGTGTATCTCTTTTTTCAGAATTCGCCATTGCAATCAAAGAGTAAGTTTTTTCTTGATTACGTTTTTCGTTGCACCTATTTGCATAATGCCCTTTCTTACCACATATGAAGCAATTTCCCTTTTTAACATTCAAATTATTATTACCTTTCTTGTAACCTGTTTCTCTTTTGGCTGCACCAAAAGCTTGTTCAATCGTAGATGATTTGTTTTGTTGATTTCGACGTTCATACTCTTCAAGAAGTTTAACCTTTAGCATTCCTAACGCTGGTAGAGAATCCCTCGTTTCTATGGCAATAACGAAGTTTTCAAACTCTCTCGGAAGACTTGACAATAAAATGACTACCAATAATTCTTCTTGAATACTAATTCCAACATCGGCTAATTTCTCCGTAATTTCACAAAAACTGTTTAAATATTCGGCCATATCTTTGCTGTCTTTCATGTTCAAACTTAACATCTTTTTATATAAGCTAACCTTTTGCATCGGACCACTCGGCTTGTAAACTTCCTTAAGTTTAATCCAGGCATCTTTAGATTTGTTAATGTTTTTAATATGGTTCAACTGGTTAGACTTAACACTTAATAAAATTGTTGCGAGCGTTTTTTCATCATTACTCTTCCACTCCAAAATTTTATCACGACTCCAGGTTGAATCTGCTTCTTCTTCGCCACTTGCATACTTCCAAAAACCAGAATGAATAAGGATACTTCTCATATGAATACTCCATGTTTCGTAATTCCTTTCATCTAGCTTTTCTATCTGATATAATGACGACGATGCCATTTTTTCTTTTTAAATCTTGCAATAAAAATTCAACAACTTCCAAATCGTATGTCTGGGCCCATAACCTATTGAAATGTAGTTGTGGTGATGCAAACCCTTTCTAGTAATTCCACAAAGTTCTTATATAAAAAGCAATGTACAAAAACACAATGTACATGTATGACTTTTATTGATGACAAATTCTTTTAAACTATATATAAAATTTTTCTACAAAGTGACACAACATAAAAAATATTTCAAAGCCAACTATGTGAATATACATGTTGAATAAGCAAAGTGTTAATGCTCAAATTATATTTCCAACATTCTCTACCCTATCCCTCTCTCTAGTTCCAGTGCAATGCATTGCATATGTAGGGGATGGCCCCTGAGCACTGGTCCAAGATAAAAACATAATATAATTAAGAGCTATTTGTGTTATTTTCATTTTCTATACATAAAAATAAGGTTTATTTTAATTTAGAGACGAAATGGAATCGATAGCAGCAGCGTTGTTAGTGGAACAGGAGAATAACTTGCTCCAGAATGCAGAGTAAAAAATTGAAAGGCAGAAATTGAGAGACAGTTGCAATCAATTCAAGTTGAGTGATAAATTGTAAGATATTTGTTTTCAACGTATGTGAAATAATTTGTTTAGTTATAGATTTCAAAAAAACTTTTCGCCTACATGACACATTAAAATCGGCAGCTTTTCATATAGGTGTATTATTTATCGATGTGCAATATTATATATTATTATAATAAACCTTTAAAATTTAAATTTTATTTTAACTACAAAAACAAAAAATGTTACGTTAGTACACAAACAGCGTGCAAAAACGAAGCTACGATCGCAATTCAGAATAATCGAAATGACACGGCAACACAGAATACCAAAGTGGCAAAACGGTGTTTTGTGATCGCACGATGCGATCGCGGAGGTCGGCATTCGGGAATGTGAAGCACTATGTAAGGAGAAAAGGCTGAAAAAAGCACCACGGGTTGATGGAATCCCAAACATTGCGCTCAAGGCGGCTATGGAGAGTAATACGGAGGCGTTTAGAGAAGTGTTCGATGCCTGCATACAGAAGAGAACATTTCCTACAATATGGAAAAGGCAAATATTGGTGCTCATTCCGAAGGGCAACAACGCGCAGGATGCATCGGAATATCGCTCGCTCTGTATGATTGTCATGGCCGGTAAAGTACTGCAGAAGATAATCTGCAGGAGAATAGAACTGGCTTTAGAGGAAGAAGGCTTATCGCCAATTTGGCTTCCGAAAAGCACGCTCAAAGGTAGATGCCATAAAAGAAACTCTGAATATAGCTGTGCGCTGCACCCCTTCAAGCGCTTTGCGCTTGGGTTTGGCGCCCATCGCACCTTCCCAAACCTCGCTGCCAGCAGTATTTAATCGGTGACCTCCATAATCAGCCTCCTCTTGCTCTGTGTCGGCCCACCGATATTTTCCATCAGCCTCCTCAGGAATCCAGTCATCTTTGCCGCCCTAGTGGTCGCGTGCCGTATCTGAGGCCAGTAAGTGAGCCTGCCCTCAAGTCGCACTCGCAAATATTTCACCACTCTCTGCATGACCAGGGACACATCCCCCATCCGCATGCTAACCATTAAAAATAAATTAAGTTAGATTAATGTCAAAAAATGTTTGGTTGGTGAACTGTTTCTGCGACTTACCCATATCAGACCAATTTAACATGTTACAGCCTGTTCTGTATTCCACATGAAATCAAATCACTTAGAATTGTCATAGCTTTATTGTTTTAAATAATCATTTACAATTCGTCGTGCAGTGATTTCAGGTGGGCTATATCACACGGGCGATTCTCGTCTTTTTATATTTGTGAACTCAATAAAAAAACTGTATGGTATATTACACAGTGGTACAAAATTGAATGAAGTAGAAAAACCTGGGACTGGATATTATTTTTCTTGTAGGTGTTGTCGAGTTAAAGAAGAATCCAATAGTGAAATATGCCGGACATCTCCAAAATCCGGATTTACGGTTAAAAAACCGGTTTTTGTACCTTTGCGCACTGATAAGCCTCTAATTTTGTTGATAATAATCCGATTTTCAATTTCTTACAAGATTTGGAAAGAAGTAACTGAGATCTTTCGAAAGATATATAATTTATCTAAGAAAACTTGAGAAATTTGGGTGTTATTGTCGAGCAAACAAAAATTTTGTAGATTTTTCAAAAATTATATATCATTCGAAAGATCTCAGTTACTTCTTTCCAAATCTAAAAAGAAATTGAAAATCGGATTATTATCAACAAAATTACAGGCTTATCAGTGCGCAAAGGTACAAAAACCGGTTTTTTAACCGTAAATCCGGATTTTGGAGGTGTCCGGCATATTTCACTATTGGATTCTTCTTTAACTCGACAAGACCTACAAGAAAAATAATATCCGGTCCCAGGTTTTTTGGACTGCCGCACCGTGTTATTTATCTAAAGCTTTAATCGGTTGCTTTAATAATAATTTATAAATTTTTAAATCGCACGAACGAGGGGGCCAGTGAACAGGACAACTTCTGGAAATAAAATTGTCACCAAATTGATTTTGCGATAAATCCGTTGTTAACGCTTATAGCAAGTTGTGCCGTCTTTTTGGATCCAAATGCCGTTGATGTTTAGCTGATTAATTTTTGGAAATAAAAAATAAGTCAGCATGGGTCGATATCGCGCGCCACGACGACGAATCGCAATTTCAGCGCCTTCTACTTCGCAGTACAGTAGCAATATTGTTTTGAATCGAGAAGAGTAAAATTACTCATGATTCACACATCAAGTTTGACTCGTCAAGTCTTGAGTATTTGGATGAACGGGGAAGAGAGAATGGAAAGGGTTACAGACTTGACGGTACTCGTCAAGTTTGTTTCTTTCTCTTTTCTTTTTTGTTGCTTTCTCTCTTCTTTTCATAACCGTAGTATTGTAAAACAAGCGAAACTTGAAGGCAAAATATTTTCTTGAATGAACGTAAATATATGAATTACTGAACAGAAATGTCGACACATTTGACATTCTCAGCTCTCAAACCAATGTGAAGGGTGCTTTAGCCGATAAGATTTGTCGTACGTAAAATGAGAGAGAAAATAAAATGAAATTCCATCCGTATTTCAAAAAAAAAGAGTAAAAATCGAATGGTTGTTTTCATGATCTAAATATATAAGGTCTGCTTGACAGTTCAAATTATTTTTACTGTGACGTCACCGTCGAGATTTGTTTTTAATATGTATGGGGTTTGTTTTTTTTTTTAAATATTTTGCAATTTTAAAAGTGAAATAAATAAAACAAATTAAATTGTTATGTTATAGTCTTTTTCAATTTTCTTTTTTCATTTTTTTCTTGTATTAATATTTTGTTTAAATTTCTTATTCTAAAATATAAACGACTTTTAAAAAATAACGATTTTACATTTTCAGGCACATCTATGTTATCACATTTAATGTTATGGTATTTTAAATAATTATTTCGAAGACTGAAAGTATTATTATTAATTTCCTTAAATATATTTTCTAATTTTAATATGTTTCCCATAAATTCTTGGCAGGGTTTATAGAGCCCTATGTTTGAACTGCAACTGACTTATTTGGATTTTCATTTTCAATATTTTCAATACTTTCTTCTTGTAATTTCTGCAGACTATAAATAATTGTAAATATTATTTCATTAAAAAAAGTGGATTTTAAAAAAATTGTATTTACTTTAAATCAAATTCACCAATTGCTTCCTTTACAATTTGTTTGTTCGCTCTTTTTACGTATCGTTTCGATCTTTCGACTGGTAAAATGCTGTTTACATGGATATTTAAAGATGGGACACTTCGCATCTAACAATCTTTTTCTTATTGGCGTGTTCAATAATATATCCTTTAAACGCCAATCATTATTCGTAAAATGTCTAGAACAAATTGTTCCAGATTTCCAGTTAACATTTTTTTTACCGCTTGCATTGATCCACACTTTCTTTATTTCTGGATCTTTTGGAAACGTAAAATATTTTAGATTTTTATCATCCTGCTTCGAGCTTTTACAATCTTTTACCACACAGTATTTCATTGTCCAAATAAATTTTATCACTTTCTACACAAATTGTTTATTAAAAACTCTTTTTTTTTTGCTCTAACTCAGTTCACATTTATTTTTAATTAATTGTCAATAAAATAATCCTTTAATTTTCTTAATAAATATGTAATAATAATAATTTTAATCACTAGCTTTTAAATTTCCATTTAACCACAACAAAACATTTCCCGACGATGACGTCAAATTAAAAAAAAATGGCAGCTGTCATTCAATATCAAGCAGACCTTATATATTTAGATCATGGGTTGTTTTCTGGCTTTTACACCATTGGTATGGATAAAATCAAGTAAGATGAAAACATTCTCATTTAATTTAACTACAACTGTTTGCTTGTGTTCCCCAGGGATGGAGTTCTTGTGCAAATGAATTTTTTTTTTAATAACCTTGAAAAATATTTTTATATCTTTCGAATATGTTATTTTCGTGGTCAAAATGTTTAGTGTACTTTTGGAAAATATACGTATATTTTATATTAACTGAATTTATTTTGGGAATATTTATTTATACATATGATTCTAATTGTGCTTTTTCCCTTATAAACTATATGTGAAATTTATTATTACATACTTTATGATATTCTCATACAGTATAAAAAATATCATAAAGCATTTTATTACAAAAAAAATAAAAAATTACAAAAAAAAATAAAGTATGTAATAATAAATTTCACATATAGTTTATAAGGGAAAAACCACAATTAGAATCATATGTATAAATAAATATTCCCAAAATAAATTCAGTTAATATAAAATACTACATGTGCACGGTATTGAATTTTGATATTCTTTTGTTTTGTTTCATTTTTTAATTTTTTCATTTGATTCAAAATACATTAGTTATGCTGGCCGATGGCAAGCCTAGTGTAGATGAGAATAAAAAACTAAAAATAGAAATGTGATAATGTTATAAAAGTAAACTCATGGATTGTTATGTTTTTGTTTATAGATTTTTTGGTTTGTATGTTTAATATTCAAACAATTCTCGTTTGATTAATTGAATTTTAAACATATAGATCTTGGGTTTATATTCAGACGTTGGGAAAATCCACTGATAAGCTAAGTAAGCGTTAGCGAAATAGTACTATATGGATATGCTTTCCTCCTCAATTTTTGAGTTACTTTTGTAATAAAATGCTTTATGATATTTTTTATACTGTATGAGAATATCATAAAGTATGTAATAATAAATTTCACATATAGTTTATAAGGGAAAAAGCACAATTAGAATCATATGTATAAATAAATATTCCCAAAATAAATTCAGTTAATATAAAATACTACATGTGCACGGTATTGAATTTTGATATTCTTTTGTTTTGTTTCATTTTTTAATTTTTTCATTTGATTCAAAATACATTAGTTATGCTGGCCGATGGCAAGCCTAGTGTAGATGAGAATAAAAAACTAAAAATAGAAATGTGATAATGTTATAAAAGTAAACTCATGGATTGTTATGTTTTTGTTTATAGATTTTTTGGTTTGTATGTTTAATATTCAAACAATTCTCGTTTGATTAATTGAATTTTAAACATATAGATCTTGGGTTTATATTCAGACGTTGGGAAAATCCACTGATAAGCTAAGTAAGCGTTAGCGAAATAGTACTATATGGATATGCTTTCCTCCTCAATTTTTGAGTTACTTTTGTAATAAAATGCTTTATGATATTTTTTATACTGTATGAGAATATCATAAAGTATGTAATAATAAATTTCACATATAGTTTATAAGGGAAAAAGCACAATTAGATTCATATGTATAAATAAATATTCCCAAAATAAATTCAGTTAATATAAAATACTACATGTGCACGGTATTGAATTTTGATATTCTTTTGTTTTGTTTCATTTTTTAATTTTTTCATTTGATTCAAAATACATTAGTTATGCTGGCCGATGGCAAGCCTAGTGTAGATGAGAATAAAAAACTAAAAATAGAAATGTGATAATGTTATAAAAGTAAACTCATGGATTGTTATGTTTTTGTTTATAGATTTTTTGGTTTGTATGTTTAATATTCAAACAATTCTCGTTTGATTAATTGAATTTTAAACATATAGATCTTGGGTTTATATTCAGACGTTGGGAAAATCCACTGATGAGCTAAGTAAGCGTTAGCGAAATAGTACTATATGGATATGCTTTCCTCCTCAATTTTTGAGTTACTTTTGTAATAAAATGCTTTATGATATTTTCTATACTGTATGAGAATATCATAAAGTATGTAATAATAAATTTCACATATAGTTTATAAGGGAAAAAGCACAATTAGAATCATATGTATACGTATATTTTTATAAAATTGTGCTGTCGTGGTCTAAAATGTACATTTTGATTTTATAATTGGTATAAATTTATGAAACCAGTTTTCCCTCCCTGGCTTTCTCACATTTGTTTACATAAAAACGCATCCCTGATCTAATGGTATGCGTTGGTTTTTGAAAAATTTTAAAAAATCAAGAGAGCCATACGACTGTCAAATTTTCATCCGTATTTTCTCTCAAAATTTTATAGTTTCATTACATATTACGTTTAGACGATCCGACTTGTGCTCTTCTACACAAAAATATGACATGTTGTACGACTTGTGGGACAACGTAAAGCACAACAAACATCAAAAACACATTGTTTTTGTAATATTTGCATTAGTTGTTTTTACATATCACGAACAAAAAACGTGTGCGGTAGTATAAAATAGTTGTTAAAGGGTGCTTTACATATTTTGACAGTCATATGGCTCTCTTGATTTTTTAAAATTTTTCAAAAACCAACGCATACCATTAGATCAGGGATGCATTTTTATGTAAACAAATGTGAGAAAGACAGGGAGGGAAAACTGCTTTCATAAATTTATAGCAATTATAAAATCAAAATGTACATTTTAGACCACGAGCGCACAATTTTATAAAAATATACGTATATTTTTCAACAGTACACTAAAAATTTTGACCACGAAAATAACATATTCCAAAGTTATAAAAATATTTTTCAAGGTTAATAAAAAAAAATTCAATTGCACAAGAACTCCATCCTTGGGGAAAACAAGCAAACAGCTGTAGTTAAATTAAAGGGAACTGTTTTCATCTAACTTGATTTTATCCATACCAATGGTGTAAACGCCAGAAAACAACCTTTCGATTTTTACTCTTTTTTTTACATAAGGATGGAATTTCATTTTATTTTCTCCCACATTTTACGTACGACAAATCTTATCGTTTCAAGCGCCCTTTATCGATACCACAAAATTTGGTTGCCGACTGGCAACGCAACTAAGGTTTGATTGCCATCCATAATCGAGTCATACAATTTTTCATGCAAAATTTTCTTAAAATAGATTTAAAATACAAATTTTTAATATAAGCCTTAATTTTTGTATTGAATACTGATATTCAAATGTAAAAAATAGAATGGAGAACAAAATTTAAACTGAAGTGATTGCAAATTAATTCTATTTTAAAGTAGGATGCAGATGAACTGATAAACTGTTTATACACAATTTTTATAAAAAAATATATATCAATCCATCCATCTCCATACGTTTCGAATTTTTCGTATGAAGGATTTATTTCTAATCCAATTTAAAAAAAAAAACCAAAATTTTTCTAAAAATTTTACAAAACCGAAAATAAGAAATGGCTATGAAGACAAAAAATGGCTAGATGAAAAACAACAGCTAGATCTTGCCGGAAAATGGCCATAGTTCAAATTCTTGTTTGCAATTAAATTTAATTTCGAAGTTATTATACATAAATGAAATGTAGATCTCAGTAATATTTAATATTTATTTTTGCTAATGTTAATAACATTGGCCAATTGCGGCTTTGAATATTACAATGTATAAATAAAAAATAAAATTGGCTACCTTGATCGTGATTCGAGTCTTTGGCTAATTTTATATTCAATGAAATATCATCAGATCAGATCAAATCTAATCAGAACGCCCTTCTTCGTCGGTATTGTGTAGCACCGGCGAAGTAAAAACATTAATAAGCTTTAAAATTTAATACGTCGCCTTCACATCAGAGACGCTACAACACTGCTGTAAAAACAAATAACGTGCAAAAAGCAGTGTTGTAAGATAGTGAAGCTTCACCTCCTTCACCTGGGTGCTGGTCCAAGATAAAAAAAAAAATTAGCCGTCCAGAGCGTTCAGAGTCATTTGTACTTGTGCGACAACAACGAAAGTCAGTAAACTACTTTTTTACATTGAAATCGATGGTGCAGACTCCAAATAATATTTATCGAGCTTTTACTTGGTTTGATTGACGGTTTTTTTTTCGCAAAAAATAATGTTTAATGAGCACTCGAAATTCACTTTTTTCCATTTTTAGAAAAATACACGAGGTTGTATGTTTTGAACAGCTGTTAAACGCAAAGTAAATGACGAAACTTGTTCAAAATTTGACAGTAGTCTATTAACAGGTGGTACTTGATGGGAACAGTGTTGCATTTCATATAACTACGAGGGAAGTTCGAAAAGTCAAGGACTTATTGATCCGCCCTCGTATCTTTTCCAAGCAAAAATTCCAACACTATAGCTTTGTTTAAACTAATACCCTTCTAATATGAATATTTATATTATCACGAAATCCACGTAACACACTGATATAGGGTGCGAATGACTGTAACTGATTTTGTTGAAAAAGTCAGCCTATTTAGGTATAGCAAAGTAAGAATAATTAGAATACAGGTTGATTATGGAATTCTTGTTTCAGCTCTGATATTGCTTTAACTTCTCATTTATTTAAATGAAGGTTTAATATAATATCTCTAGTTACTCTAAAAAAAATTTGGTTAAAGGTTCCCTAAAGATCTGTATTAGCAACAGTGAAATGCGCATAGAAACTACCTAACCCTCCTAAATCAATTTCAATGTATTTTCTCTTATTATATTTTAGTAAAATTCGCAAAAAATACTAAAGAAAATATTTCTTTAGCGTTTTCTTTTAAATGAAAATAAGGAGGAAATACTTAAAATTATAAATACAATATTGTATTTGTTTCTTTCTGGCTGTGGTGTTCCTTTCTATCAATTTTATATTAAGCAATGAAAAATAAATGTAGTGTCATACGGGCACAAAATACCCAGAAGTGTCAGCTAGGGGTCTGAAAATATTTAGAATCAGCTTTTTCACTAAGTTACTGTTAGAAAGGGTCAAATATACAAAGTTCACGAAAAAAGAAAAGTAAACAAAAGAAAAATGCCATAAAGTGAAAAATTTTGTAAACATAAGCCACAATTTGTGTATAAGAACAAATTTATAATTTTTGTGGTTTTATTTGTTTTAATTGTATTTTGTGTTAATATTATAGCAAAAACAACATAGTGAAGCTTGTTTTATTTGTGTTTTCTGTTAATATAGCAAAAAAAACATAGCGAAGCTAAAAAATTCCAAAAAGAAATTTGTTCTGATTTTTTGGTATCTATTTGTTTTATTAGATGAAATTAATTTTAATAGTTAGCTACATAACACAAAACACACATTGTTGTGTTTTGTAACATTGCAAAATTTTGAGCATAAAGTAGATGAAAAATACGGCAAATTTTCACATCTAGAAAATAAAAATCAAAACAAAACAACAATATTTCGGAATATAGAAGAAAAAGAAACCAAAGAACAAAGTTACTGTGCGAGAGAAACAACAAATCAAAATTTCTGTTCCGATGATGTCTCTTTCTTTGCTCGTTCGCTGTTTGAACTGACACTTCTGGGTGTTTTGTGATACGGGCTTTAGTTTCAAAATGTGTAAAGGTTTTATGGATCGGTTTTTTAATTTCTGCGATATAAAGTAAAATGCATCCTATGCACGCGCTGCGAAATTTACCCTTTGAAAATTAGATGCCAGCTTCTATCTAAAATTTCAGCGAATTTACTTCAGACTTTTAACAAATTTACGCAGATAAATTTTCATTATAAAATTTTAGTACGACTATTACGAAAACAATGTGCAAAATTGAGATTATGTTTTGCATAATTTCGTTTATCTCTAAAATTTTTCTTTTTAGCCTTTTCTGTGGAATTCGTTACATACCAACCCGACTTTTATTTTCTAATAAAATTTTAGTAATTCTTATATTATACACATGAAATAGAAAAAAAATCTACCACATATATTTTCTTTACAAACGTCTCTGTTTACGAGGCCGTGGTGGATGCCATGACACGCGGGTAGCATCAGTAATCGATACAATGTTTAAGCCGCTCATTTGTAGTCCTTTAATGGCCGACTGAAAAAAATATGAAAAATAAAAAATACTATTATTTCGAAATATGAAAAATTTGTCGTTTTATTTGAAAAGAAGTAAGTAAAATTTCTCAAGTTGGGTCCGCTTTTTTGCAAATAATAGCGGCAAAATAAAAATAAAATAACAGAAAAAATTTTGTTTTCTTTTTATATATTCTGTTCTTCATCTCTTGAAATATATATGTATGTATATATATGTACGAGTATATATTAAGGTGACCACAAAAAATCGATGTTACAATTTTTTCGTCTGGACCCCACAAAACGATTTTTCTTTCCAGATACAGAGATAGCCGAAATTTGAGCTCAATTAAAGGATGTTAACCCGTGCCGCTCGTCGCTCAAAGTTTGAAAAAATTCAATATTTTGGCCAAGAAGCTGACATATGGAGCCTTAACTCCAGAACGGTAAATAATAAAAACACGCTTAATATCTCAAAATATATATAATATAAAAACAGATTTCCTAACACAACATCCAAACATCTGGCCTCAAAATAATGATTACCAAGAAGTATTGAAAACATGAAAAGTCGTTAATGATATGGATGAGCGTGGTGTTAAATTATTAACCTATCTGAATAACCTTCTGACAAAAGATGAAGGGCAAAGCTAGTTCTTAGCAAATGCCGAGCATTATATCCTGACGTTTCAAAAACTACTTTACCAAAAGCTCTAGAATAAATTAGATAACTATGCAAAATTATCAACTCATGTAGGTACTATGTTTGTATCTTTTCTATGTCTGTTTTGTATGTATTATATACCTGATTTTTATATAAGATCCGGTCATAAAAAATGTTTTTATAAAAGAGCACTTTATAAAATAAGTAAAATTATGTGAAATTGCGTTTAAGAAATAATTCTATTCTAATACTTACTTTTTATAAAGGTTCTTTTATATTGTATCTTTAATAAAGTACCTTTTATAAAATGTAGCTTTTATATAAGTTACGTATAAAATTATTTTTTTTTATAAAAATTTAATTCTTTTATAAAAAGTACCATCTGTAAAAAAAATTTTAAAACACATTTTATAAAATAGGCAATGTGGCCTTTTTCAAAATCACCCTCTTAGTAAGTAATTTCTATGAAAGTGTACTTTTTATAAAAATATGCAAGTATATAATATAAATACCTATACATACGAGGGCAGATCAATAAGTCTCTCACATTTCGAACTTCCCTCGTAGTTATATGATATATGTTGCCATCAAGTAGCACCTGCTCATAGACTACTATCAAATTTTGAGCAAGTTTCGTCATTTACTTTGCGTTTAACAGTTATATATATATAGGCATTTGTTTGGTCAATAATTTCATCGTTGGAGGTAAATCTCTTTCTACCGAGCCATTTCTTTAAGTTTGGAAATAAGAAGTAGTCACTAGGGCCTAAATCCGGAGAATATGGCGGATGATGTACCAATTCGTAGCCCAATTCATAGAATTTTGCCATTGAGACTGTACACGAGTGCACCCGTGCATTATCTTGATGAAAAATAACTTTTTTTTGGACATATGGGGTCGTTTTCTTTTTAAATCCTCATTAAATGGGTCTAATAAGTTGGAATAATATTCGCCGTTTATTGATTTTCCCTTTTGATGTGGATTATCTCGCGTGCATCCCAAAAAGCTGTTGCCATCACATTATTGGAAGACAAACTTACCTTGGCCTTCTTCGGAGCAGGTTTACTGGGAGATACCTATTGTTTAGACTGCTGCTTAGTCTCCTGAGTACAGTAATGGATCCATATTTCTTCCACAGTTACAAAACTAATTCGGATTGCGGTTAAACAACTCCAAACAATCCTTTGAAGTTGTCACACGTTTACGTTTATGGTCAATTGAGAGCAAACGCGGCACCCTTCTTGCAGACAACTTTCTCAAACCCAGCTAATCATTTAAAATCGAAACCACACTGACATATGAAATGCGTATGGCATCGACAATCTCACGCACTTTTACTCTTCGATCGGGCAACACCATACCGTGGATTTTTTCGATATTTCGGGTGTACTTACCTCAATTGGCCGTCCAGAACGTTCAGCGTCATTTGTACTTGTGCGACTACAACGAAAATCAATAATCCACTTTTTTACATTGAAATCGATGGTGCAGTCTCCATAGTACTTATCGAGCTTTTCCTTGTTTTGATTGACGGTTTTTTTTCGCAAAAAATAATGTTTAATGAGCACTCGAAATTCCCTTTTTTCCATTTTTAGTAGAATACACGAGGTTGTATGTTTTGAACAGCTGTTAAACGCAAAGTAAATGACGAAACTTGTTAAAAATTTGACAGTAGCCTATTAACAGGTGATACTTTATGGGAACAGTGTTGCATTTCATATAAACTACGAGGGAAGTTCGAAAAGTCACGGACTTATTGATCCGCCCTCGTGGTTATACACAGCACATTTCTTTTATTAGTTTGTTCTAACTTGGCTTTTATCAATTTTATTTCAAAATCTGAGTCCTTTTTTATTTCGTAGATTTTTTTTATTGATTTGATAATTTTTATAAGAATTAATTTCTAAGCGTTTTAAGGTTTTTATAATCTCTTTATTTTTCGCCTGCACTTTTAATATTTCTAATCGTTCGTCGTCCCGTCATTCTTTGATGTTCTATTTTTTGGTAAATGTGGCTGTGTGCTTACGACAGAAGGTGAAAGCCCTCAGGTTCCAATGTTGATTCGGCACAATCTGAATCTTGCTGAGTTGTCAAGCCCACTTGGGTTTACTTATGTTTGCATTGACACAAGTTCCACAGTGCTGTTCCAATGAGCTCAAGCTCAGTAGCTTAAAAATTTCTCTTGTTAGCAGCCAATTTTCTTCTTAAATTGGCTTTATAGTGAATATATATATATATAGAAGTAATTTTAGGTAATATAAAATAAATTATGTAGTTCATGTCATACTAACTCTGCCATTCTTTTGTAGCCTTAATTGGCGGTCCTAAGCCATTCAATTGCTCTGCAAATTGACCCCTTTTTTTTCTTTCAAATGCATTTTGTTATATCCAAATGTCAGCTTGGTTCGGCCAATATCTGGATTAATTTTCACGAGGTCAACTAGTTTTTCCATTTGTTTTTTATTTGTAATTTTCTTAAGAAATATTTTTAATTAATTATTTTTTTATTCTGTTTTTTAAATTTTATATGTACACTTACAAATTTTTCTTCATTTTCATTTTTCAACTTATAACGCTCACGAAACAACAGCTAATGAGCTGTTGTACGTTTTTGACATTACTGACAACACATAAATACAGATGTTGTAAACCATAATCGCTATTGTCAAATGCAAACAACTTAACATACAACACTACTGACAACAGTTGTAAACCATAATCGCATTTGGAAAAATATAACATTAAAATAACAATTGTTGTAAACCATAATCGGGCCCTAAATATTTTTAATTAAATTTTGCAAATAGAATAAATAAATAAATAATATAAAATGATTAATAATATGTTCTTTTCGTGTTAAATACGAAACATTCGTTTGTTTTTTACATATTCCTCTTTGTGCTTTTCGTATATTTTCACCGAGATGTCAATTGATTTAAATTTTTAACTAATAATGTTAACAACAAGTTACTGAATTGCGCAATTGCTAGTGCAAACAGTCTTTAAATTTTAACAAATAACGAATCGTTAAAAGTTACTGAATCACACTACAGAGCTGATAGATAAAAAAGGGGGAAGGTCGGTAAGCTCCTGGCGGATTTAACGCTGTCTGGGACGGTCTTGGTGCTTTGTGATAGCATTTTGAAATCCATCCTATCGTACGACAGAATATCTTGGGCGATATAGTTTTTCTCTATTCCAGGGTTCGGGTTGGATGGAATACTTCCAATTATGCTGGATAGGACGCAGGGACCTGTGATCTCTATCTTGCAGGCTATTTTGAAAGTCGGTCCTTAAACCATATACCTGGCAGTTGGAGGAAAAGCAAAGTTTTCATTCAGATGATACGTAGACGGTGAGATAACATCCTTTGTACTCGGGCTCGAGAGAGTGATCGACTATCACATCCGACGAAACCGTATCTCCCTCATATCACGTGTACTTGAGGGGTAAATATACCAAGACTGCCTTGCATAGGTTTTTGTGTGGATGGTAGAATATCTTAGGGACAAACAGTACGCTTTGGGTGCGTTCGTTGATATCGAGGAGCCTTTAACAATGTGGGAGCGGAACAGATTGTTTAGGCTCTATATAGACGGAGGATAGACGGAGGGTAGATGGTTTTATCTGCGACTGGGTGAAATCACTATTTTCCGACAGGAAGACCAGCGCCAGGTCGGCGGCTAGCATTACGAAATTTGTGGGTGCGTCGTATCTCCCCTACTCTGGCTAGTTTTCACGGACTCGGTTCTGGTCGACTTCAATCGGTGTGGGGAGAAGATGGTTGCTTATGCCGATGACGTCATCACCAATGGTTCTAAGACGGAATCCAGGATGGGAGCAGGTGTTTTCTCCGATGACTTGGGGAGACTGGTGGGACTGGGTCCAACTGATCCGCCAATCTGCTATTTTTCCTGATATAGAGTAGTCGGCGTGTTGGCTCTGCAACCAGAAAGACCCAGGTTCGAATCCCAGCCGGGTCAAATCAGAAAAAAGTTTTTTCTGAGTTTTCTGTGTGTGTGGCCACTACTTGCCACCCGTCTGTTGCTAATAAAACCCACATATGTTTATTAATTAGTAATACAAATTATTTGCTCAGTCGTACGGTTTATCGTTTAAAAAAAGTCGATGTCTATGTGTTTGTGAAGAGACACATTTTTAGCATCGTTATTTAATCGTATTTTTATTTTTGTTTTGACAAATTTGACATTAATTTAATTTTATTCCAGGGTTCTGATGGCGAGTAGTCAGCGTGTTGGCTCTGCAACCAGAAAGACCCAGGTTCGATTCCCAGCCAGGTCAAATCAGAAAAAAGTTTTTTCTGAGTTTTCTGTGCTACAGCACTCTCCTTCGTCGGTATTTGAGCAATAAAACGTCGGCGAAGTAAAATAATAAATAAAATGGCTCAATTAGTTTAAAAATAATGCGTCAAAAAACATCAGAGACGCCGCAACTTTGCTTTATAATTTACACGCAACTGCAAAGTTGTGCAAGAATTAAGCTCTATCTTTCTACCACTTTCACCACCTGTCTGTTTCTTCCCTATCCTTCTCTCTAGTTCCAGTGCAATGCATTGCATATGTAGGGGATAGCCCCTGAGCACTGGTCCAAGATAAAAAAAAAAAAAAAGTTACAGATAGAGAAGTTTTTCAGTGGAAAGGCTCAGGAGAGGTGGGGTTCAATCCGTAACTGCGCAACAGCTCTGTAGCCGCGTTATGATTGGTGTAGAACTCGGAAATCCTGAATCCTGTGGTGACGCTTCGGAGAAAACTGTTTTGCACTTTCTCCCTGAATACCCAGGTCTGAGTAGGTTCAGGCTGAGATTATTTGGGATGCCTTTGTTAGACAAGGCTGTTCTTTTCGTTAGATCTAACGGAATATTTTAAGTACGTGAACGCAACAGGTTTGCTGTGACGTGCCCTGGTTTCTAGGGGGCTAAGGTGAGAAAACAGCCCCTATGGTGCTACTTGAGTCAATCCATCTTGGTTGACTCCTTTTTAACTTAACCTAACCTAAACATAAATTTAATTCTCTAAAGCATAAAATGCTTACCATTCTTCCTGGTCCCAAACCACGTACTGTGACGCGAATTGTTTTTAATCCAAATTCCATAGCTTTCTACATTTAATTTAGAAATTAATATCTACCAAACTGTATATTTCCGCGATAAAACTTACTGTTCCTATGGTAATTGCTGTAGCCTGTGCAGCAATATTGGTTCCTTTTCGAGTATTTTTGAAGCCTTCAATGCCACAAGATCGAATTAAACATGGAACACCTAATAGTTTAGAACGGCAATATTAAATCTCTGTAATAAATAACTTTACAAACCTTTGCTGTCAGTAAAGTTGATAATAGTATTATTAGGAGAAACTCGAATATTAGCAATTGGAAGTTCGGCGAAAGGTACGCCATTAAAAAGGCGAGTAGCTGTATCGGCATCTACGAAAAACCTTTCTTTTCTAAAAAATATAGTTAACACTTAATAAAGCGCGTAATTTATTGTAATTGTTTTGCATATATTACTTTCCCATTAAAGTATCAATATCCCAGGATTTTTCGCCGGCTGTTCCCTCATCCTTAGCTGGCATAGAAGCCAACATCTGCTTTCGATCTTCAGCCTTTCTCAATATATTACAAGTATGGATTGCTCTTAAACGTTGATTTTGCACCACATTTTGTCCAGCACTTAACAGTAGCGAAGATAAAAATGTTTTTGCATACATATTTATTCGTACCAGGACTGAAAAAATTAAAAATTTTTAAAATGTGTATTATTAAATTTTTTTTGTTGAATTACATCACATAACCTAAATTTCAATTAACAGCTGATAACCGAACGATTCATATATCAGTTACATTTTGATATTGCACGTCTCCACGGGCAATAATTATTTCCGAACATAAGAAATAACGTCGGCGTAATGACGATACAAATATGATCATTTCTAATCATATGTTTTTGTGTAGAGAACGCATATTTAAACGTTATTATTATTATTATTATTATTATTATTATTATTATTATTATTATTATTATTATTATTATTATTATTATTGTATATTAACTGAATTTATCTTGGGAATCTAAAAATGGAAATAAAAAAGTAAACTCTTGGATTGTTACGTTTTTGTTTATAGATTTTTAGTTTTGTGTTTGGTATTCAACATTAATTCTCAATTGATTAGTTGAATTTTATACATATAGATCTTGGGTGTGGATTCAAAAATTAGGAAAAATCCACTGATGAGCTAAATAAGCATTAGCGAAAGAGTACTATATGGATATGCTTTCCTCCTCAGTTATTGAGTTTACTTTTGTAAAAAATACTTCATGAGAATATCATAAAGTATGTAATAATAGATTTAACATATATATTTTTTAGGGGAAAGAGCACGATTTTGAAATTGGAATCATATTATTATTATTTATTAATAGATATAAAAAATTTTTTACACATACATTTAGTAGCAATATATAAAATAATTTACATCTATAACATAACATAATGTTGTGTGCCAGATTATCACTTTATCAGAATATACGTATGTACTTATATCTAGTTTGTGAAATGTACATGTTTATTTATAAAAAGGTGAGATAAAATATTTAAGAAGAAAATTCATTAAATATCAATTTTCTATACTTGAGACAAATCACAAGCTATTAAACTCCGGACCATTTAGTATACTAACGACTTCATTTGCACACATGTGGTATACACTTTACTATATCCCAGTCCAGTACTTGTTCTTTAGAAACTCGGGCATTTAGATCGCCCAGTATATAGTAGTTTGTGGTTCTGAAACGTTCAATAAAATGCTCAAATATTTTTAAATCATTATTCCAATTAGTGTAGTTCAAGTATTTTGGTATAATATGAAATGCAATATCATCGACTTTAAAAGTAAGTAAAGTATTCTCCAGTATATTCCTAAACTTTACTGCGTACATTTTCTGAAGTTCTTTCCTAAAACCATACAATCACCCACCGCTGGCCCGTCCAGAATTATGTGATTTTATTGCTGGTATCCACTGCAAGGTATAGTTTTTAAAATACATTTCAAAAGAACTCTGCTGGGCTTCTATCACTTGTGTTTCAAAAAGAAAAAATATATCAAATCTATGTACATATGTATATATGTTACAAAATGACAAACATTTATTGCTTTTAAAAGGTTCGCTACGTTGTACTATATTAAATGAATTTAACAGTTTTGCTATTGTGAAGTAGATGTATGTGAATTTTTATCAATACTGTCTCTACTCTCGTTTACAAACTTCATATGTACAGCCACATTCCATTTAAGTTTACACAAGGAAACATCTTCAGTACAGTTGGCAACAATTTTACCCTTGTTCCATCCATATTTCTTATCATTGATAAAAATGCAGATATCACCTAACCGTACTTTAACATTTTTATTTAAACTTTTAATGCTTTTACTGATTTGACGTAATCGGAAACGGGTTTCGTCTAGCAATTATACGGGTCGATATGATATTCACTTTAATCTTTAACAGTTCTGTAGTTTAATAGTCTGAATTCTATAGTATTTTATGTTTGGACAACTATTGCGCAATAATGTGGAAATAAATGTTCTTGCGGTGGGCATATGGTGTTGGAAACGGATTTTGACAGTTGCGAACATAATTATATGCAAGTTTATTGCACGTGTAGGTTCTAGTGATTATAACATTGAGATGAAATCAACTATGTGAGATAGACTATACGTTTTTTTGAGTTTGCTGCACTGATTTTATAGGGTGACATATAACACTTAAAAGTTCTTTATGTTTAATAATTTCACGTGTTTTTCAGATTTGATCAGTTTGTTTTCCAAATAAAAATGGCTTTAAAACGTTTAAAAAGTTAGTTCTATGAAAAAGTACATTATATTTAATTATATATACAATTTTTGTCTCTTTCAGCTAAAAAATCAAAGCGTATGACGGGTAAATTAAAGCATAAAATTGAGAAAAAAGTACGGGAACATAATAGAAAAATAAAACGTGAAAGTAAAAGAAATCCCAAAAAAGGTAGCAAAAAACAAAAATTAATTCAGATTCCAAATATATGTCCATTCAAAGAGGAAATTTTGAAAGAGGTAGAAGAAGTCAAAAGGCGTAAGGAAGAGGAGCGCCTTAAGAGGCGCGAAGGTTTTAAGTTGCAGAAAGATCAAAACCGATTGAAATCCCTTGAAGCTTTAGCTGATGATGCTGATATGCGCGGAACAGTGCACACAATTATGCATGAAAATGATACTGAAAGCAACGAGGTATTAAACAAATTTGGTTAGGTATCATACACTTAATTCGATGGTCGAAGTAGTCTGCACGTTGACTACAAAAAGAAGTATTTTCCTGGGCTAAACCCCAGTTTTACATTCAAAAACACCTCGTACTTTTTCTGATGATTATCAGAACACCCTCCTTCGTCGGTATTGTGGAGCACCGGCGAAGTAAAATAATTACTAAAAAAATTGGTATTAAAAAGAAGCTTCAAAAAATTTAATACGTCCTCTTGACAGCAGAGGCGCTACAACACAGCTATAAAAACAGATAACGTGTCAAAGCAATAAGTAAAGTTGTAAGATAGTGAAGCTTTACCTCCTATCATTTCTCCTACTATCCCTTTCCTCTAGTTCCAGCACAATGCACCGCATGCGAAGGGGTCATCTGAGTGCTGGTCCAAGATAATAAAAAATATAATTATATCTATTCACATCGTAAATGCCCTTTTACACTATATAAAACAAGTCTTACGACTTTCATAATACATTGTGAGAGAAAGCGGAACAAGTCCAATTTAGTGAAGCAGCTCCAAAAAAATAAAAAGTAGCCTATATGATAGGAAATTGAAAAAAAAGAAAATATAAAATAAAAAAGTTTGCGGCAACCCCTATTTTCCGAGTTATGGGCCTCTGAAATTTTCGTATATGAAAAGATTTTCTACTAAATTTCTGTATGTACTCGTATATAGGCAATATTGGTGTTATTTGGAAGGTATTTGAAATATTATTATTTATAAAAAATTTATTCAAAAAATCGCAATACTTTTAAGTGCAAATTTTTCTTTTTTCACAATTTTACACCGAAATGTTGCCAAAGTGCACTACAAGTATGTATATATTTAATTCAAAGTTCACTAAAAATTAAATTACACGGCTTCGGCCGGGCGCAGGGATTTTCTTCTCTATGGTATGACAAACGCCGCCTTCGCTAACTAAAGTACTTCTGCATGACCGTTAGGAGGGATTTTCTCCTCTATGGTATAACAAACGCCGGCTTCGCTAACCTTTAGTTAGTATAGTTAGTCTTTTCAATAGCTTCAAAATGTAAGAACTTCTCAACAGCTTTAAAATGATACCCATATTGAATCATACAAATTGATACACATAAACTATTTTTATAGGAGCTGCTTCACTAAACTGGACATAAGCCAGGACTGCAAAAAAATCTAAAGTTATATTACATTTTCTTTCATATTAGATGTGTTCGTTTACTTCTCTGGTAAAGTTCGGTAAAATGAGAGTGAGCTATAATTTATCTCAATAAGAGACCAAAATGTAAAAAAGTAAGAAAACGCAAAAAACCATAAAATTTTCCACGAAATAGGTCTGCTCCACGTGCATAACAAAAACATTTGCATCGTTGGCAACGGCTGTAAAATGTGAACAAAAATAAATTAAAAAAAAGTAAAAGCCATTTTTTATTAAATAAAGTGATAAATATGCACAAATATATGTACTTATATTATGAAATTTATTTAAAAAATCGTTTTTAAATTTTTAAATTAAAAACTTGTCATTTCTTTGCAAGTTTTCTGATTAATTTCTTAGTATCACATATAAATAAAAAACAGCCTACAATTTAATTCTAGACCAAACTTATCCAAAGAAAAAGTTCGTGCAACTTTGTACAGAAAATTAAAAATTTTACTCTCTAATTTTAATTCAAAATTGTACAAAAATTGTTAATTGCTGGCACGCTTTTTGGTAGATTTAGAGGATTCCATCATACACGTAGTTCACTTGTGGATAAGCATTTCTCGCAATTGAACTGATCTAGATTCTGAATATATATAGTCAAATTCATGCGCAATATAACTTCCAATTTATATAGTAGCGCTCTAATAATATTATGACTATTATTTTTTCATAAACATTATTTTTAGCTCATTTGTTGCCTACATACATATTTAATAATTCTTATGTTACACTTGTAGTCCACTAACTATATATGGCCCTATGGGCTCGGTTGGTTATTGTTATAAATAAATAAAATAGAATATCACTTTTTATATGATTCTAATTTTTAAATTGTGCTTTTTCCCGAAAAAATATGTGAAATGTATTATTACATTCTTTATGATATTCTCATTAAGTATTTTTTTCTAAAAGCAAACTCAACAACTGACGAGGAAAGCATATATATATATATATATATATATATATATGTAGATATATATATATATATAGATATATAGATGAGAAGAAATCTAAAAAAAGAAATATGTATGTGTTATAAAAAAAAGTAAACTAAAGGATAGTTATGTTTTTGTTTATAAATTTATGGTTTTTTGTTCGGTATTCAACTTCAATTCTCGATTGATTAGTTGAATTTTGAACATAAGAATCTTGAATTTGTCGTCAAAAATTGCGAAAAGTCCACTGCTGAGCTAAGTAAGCATTAGCGAAATAGTACTATATGGATAAGATTTCCTCCTCAATTATTGAGTTTGCTTTTACATAAAAAAATACTTTATGGAAATACCATAAAGTATGTACATTCACATATTTTTTCGGGAAAAAGCACAATTTTAAAATTAGAATCATATATAAATAAAATAAATTTGTGCGAGTTCGGACAATTTTGTTATGCACCTGGAACAGACCTAATATATATGACCATGTACAATTACAAATCTACACATATGCACACATCCATAAAAACACAATTATTTGGCTTATACATGTTATTTAAAGTAACCCCAAATAGTTTTTAACTAAATCATGAAATAAAATTAACTATTATTTGTTCATTGCATTTTTGGGAAACTTTTAACTTTACTTCTGTAATTTTGCTTTGTTATTTCCAATGTTTATTATAAACCAGCGTGAGAACAAGAATATTACTCTCTCAAAACTTCTCTCATTTACCCAATTTTTGCGTAAGAAAACGCATTTTGGTAAGATTGGGCGCCCTCGGGCGAACGAGCACACCTATTATCCCACAAAATGAAATGTATAAGTAGTAAGAACATAACCGTTTTAGAATTAAATGACTTTTTTGTTGTTTTTTTATTTTGTTATTTTCTTTGTTGCTCTTCTACTACTACAAGCCTGATAGAATGAAAAAACGTATCGTTTGAAAAATTATAAAAAATTAGTCTTATGGGATGTCATGCATTACCGCATTATTTGTTATTTTCATAATACATCGCATTCACACTATGCACTTGCACGTAATACTAGAATTTATGACATGTTTTAATACATACTTTTCCAGCTGCATAAGAAAAGGTCCCAAAATTTTGAGAATGTGAATGTGACAAAGTTGCCCAAAATTGCTTGTACGCAAACAAACTATTGAACTACTTGAAATTCTAATACTTCTTACTTTCTCAAATAAATTTTATTTTAGTGGTTTTAGACGATTAAAATGGATAGTATTTTAAAAGCAAAACATTTGCAGCATTGACAGCAGCTATAAACTGAATGAAAATAATTTGAAAAAAAGTAAAAGTGATAAATATGGGCAAATATATGTAATTACAACTACCAAGTTTATTTCAAAAATCTTCCATTTTGCTTTTATATAAATTTTGAATTAAAAACTTTTTTCGTTTCATTGCAAATTTTCTGATTAATTTATTAATTTCATTTCTAAATAAAAAACAGTTGATAATGTACTTCTATCCCGAATTTACAAAAAAAAAATCGTGTAACTTTTTACAGGCAATGAAAAATTTTACTCTCATTTTCTCTCGATTTTTTTTATCTTGGACCATCACTCAGGAGATCCCCTCTACACATGCGATGCATTGTGCTGGAACTATAGGAAAAGGATAGTAGGAGAAATGATATTATGTGAAGCTTCACTATCTTACACACTGCTTTTTGCACGTTATTTGTTTTTACAGCAGTGTTGTAGCGTCTCTGATGTCAAGGAGACGTATTAAATTTTGAAGCTTCATTTTTAGTAGCCATTTTTAGTAATTATTTACTTCGCCGGTGCTACACACTACCGACGAAGGAGGGCGTTCTGATGTGCCTGTGAATTGGATACAGCTGAAGCCGTTACTGTTTAGTGACCAGTGACTATGCCTTTGCCACTGGAACCTTCCGATAACAACTGACAGAAAGACACAGAAATGCACATCAGAAAAATGCTAGATGTTTTTATGAGTCTGAAACTGGGGTTGAACCCATGAAAATTTTTCGTTTTGTAGTCAACGTGAAGACTACTTCGACCATCGCCACCTTGGAGTAAGAATGCCTTAGAAGACGAAAGTTATTCGTAGAAGACATCAGTATATACATATGTTTATTACTGATCATGCAGAGTTCAAAACCCATTATGTTATTTAGCAAATCGTTAAAGTCTACATTCTCTCATAAGAAAAGATCTTTCAAGTTAACTGAGAGCTACGAGTTGATCTCGAAAAACAAAACAAACATTGTAAATTAGGATTTGTGTTGGATTTTATGATGTGATATAGAGAGCTTTTCTGAGACAGTCGAATCTGATTATACTATTAAAAATTAGTATACTTTGAATCAAATTCGTTGAAATGCTGCCACTGTAAACCTTAAGACCATAACCAAAGTGAGTCATAAATAACGAATAGACAATTTATATTTGACTTTAATGTCCAAATTCACAGTCATTAGTCTGCTAATAGCAATAGTTTAACCAATAATATTTGAATCACAGCTTTTTATTTACTACAGTTAAACCGCCAAAAGTCATTGGTTAGCAAATAGTTAGACAACAGCTGATTAGTAAACTATTATTAGTATTATTGTTTTGATATTATCTATCATAACATAATATATATATATAATACTCAGTTTTTTTACCTTCGATATTATCAATCATAACATAATATATATATATACAATACTCAGTTTTTTTATTTTCGATATTTTGGTTCTCCCGAACCAATTCCAGCAGCAATTCACTATCTTGCGCGGTAAAGTTCGATGAGCGCGCACTTGTTTTATCCATTTTTAAGAAATAACGTAACAAATGTAAACAAAACCCATAGGCTATAACAGTGCTGCCAATATTGAAAATTAAAAGATTGTTAGAGTTACCATTCGTTGGTTGTACTGAGAATGTTTGTTAAAGGGTGCTTTAGACCATAAGATTTGTCGTACGTAAAATGAATACAATAAACAGCTACAATTGCTATTTGCCACTTAGGTCCAAATTCAAAGTCATTTGTTAATTATTAGTAAACTAAAATGATAATTATTGTTTAACTAATACTTCATATTCCCAGTGTATTGTTTAAGGGTGCTTTAGACCATAAGATCTGTTGTACGACATGTCATATTTTTGTGTAGAAGAGCACAAGTCGGATCGTCTAAACGTAATATGTAATTAAACTATAAGATTTTGAGAGAAAATACGGATGAAAATTTGACAGTCGTATGGCTCTCTTGATTTTTTAAAATTTTTCAAAAACCAACACACCATTAGATCAGGGATGCATTTTTATGTAAAAATGTGAGAAAGCCAGGGAGGGAAAACTGGTTTCATAAATTTATACCAATTATAAAATCGAAATATACATTTTAGACCACGACAGCACAATTTTATAAAAATATACGTAAGTCTGCTGACCGGTCAGTATGGACGAATATATCGACCACTGCTGACTAGTCAGCGTTAACGGATATATCGGCCACTGTTAACAGATATCGCAATTAAAGTGAAACACTATTTATTTCAATTCTTTATATTGATTTTATTTCAATATTTTAATATATATGTACATACATGTGCATATAAAGAAGAAATGTAATATAATATAAAATAGAAATATGCATCAGAACCTTGGAGTGGGCCATCATCTGTGAATTTTTTCTTAATATAATTGCCCACAATTATTTAAAATATACAAATATTAAAACAAACTATTCAGGGATTCGCATAAAAATTAATTCTATCCATCAGCAAAGACAACATATGTCGTTGTTGAAACGTGTCGCCGAGTACCGAACACAAAAACGATGCTCTCTTCCACACCCGTAACATGCTACCAAACTAAATGTTTTCTCGTCTAAACTCAGTCGTACGGAGCTTCAAAAACTATAGTCCGAATTATAAGTTTATAAACGAGTAAAATTATCATTTCTGTAAAATGGATGAATTTGCGAAAATTCAAGAATACTTTTGTAATGAACTGCATTAATTTTTAACTATTCAACAACACGTTGGTTGTCTCGCAACGAGGTGGTCTCTCGAGTAATAGGAACTCCTTCTGTATTACTTTAATTTGATTGATTTCGAAACAAATTCTCAATATTCAAGAACTCATTTTATTTTATCTTTCTGTTACTAATAGTTAATAATAGTAAAACTTAACACAACTTTTACGTTTTTAGTACATTTGGGGTCAAAAAAGTACAATTTTAAAATTGTCAAATATCATCTCCGATATAAACAGAGCTGTATAAAATTGACATTTCTTTTTTTCTGGTAAATTTTATTTTTTTTTTCGTTTTCTTACTTTTGTACATTTTGCTCTTTTATTGAGAGTAATTATAGCTTACTCTCATTTTACCGAACTTTCCCAGAAAGTAAACGTACAAACCTATTGTGATTATAATATTTGCATTAGTTGTTTTTGACATATTGCGATCAAAAAACGTGTGCGAGAACAACAACTTCATTCGGCACCACATAGTTGAAGACGCATTGGTGCCAACGCTGCACCCGATAGAATATAAGAAAAAAATAAAAAAAAAGCGGAACCGTTATGCCGTTTTTCTTTCTGACATAAGTGTAACATATGTGCATATATGGTACATGTCGTCACTATTCGTGTTAAATTATAAAAAATATGTAACATTCTAAAAATAAATCACGTTGATTTCTAAATATGTTGCACAAATACCGTTTTATGCAAATAGCAACTTTAATTCTTTTCTTTTTATTTGCTAAAGCGGGAGATTTATAAAAAAATTAATTATTATTGATAAAATTATTCTTACATCAAGCTACCCCTCTGTTTGGTAGATTGCCAGAGTTATCCCTGTGAGGAAGAAGGGTAAAGATTTAGGTCTTGATAACTACAGGCCCATCAGTATACTAAACTGTCTTTCGAAGGCATTTGAGATTGTACTTAAGGACCACATGTTGGAGTACATAAGGACCAACAACTTGCTTAGCAATTCATATTTTGGATTTAGAACTCGAAGGAGCACTTCCTCTTTACTCTTAAACTTAACGGAAAATGTACGTCAGGGTATCAACTCAAAAAGGATACCACCCATGGTTTCTCTTGACTTGAGCAAAGCGTTTGATACTGTGGACTATACTATATTGCTTAGAAAATTATCCTCGAACTTTGGTTTTCGCTATCCTCATGTAAACTACTGTACTCTTATATAAATGGTCGTAAGCAGTTTTTAGTTGGTGGTGGTTTAACCAGATCTACGTTAGCTGAATGTCTTAGTGGAGTACCCCAATGATCAATACTGGGCCCCCGCTTTTCCTAATTTATGACTTCGAGGAATATATTGTCACATCACTTTGCAGAACTTTTATGTTTGCAGATGACATAAATTTACTTTTCACGGGGGAGAGTCAATACCTGGACTGTCATGAAGAAGTTATCAATTACACTTTGTCATTGGCGACCGAATTGGCGACAATTAATAAATTGAGATTTAACCTTTTGACGACAAAGGTAATAACATTTTCTATCGCAATAATGTGAGTGATGCTATGAACATAATCATGTGCTCAATTGGCATATCTTTTGTAGACCATATCGATGGCCTAGGTTTGACTCTGGACAGGGAATTATTTTTTGAACGACATATACGAAATATAGGTGGCGAAATTGGTCTCTTACTGAAATCCTTATATACGTCCGATTTTTATTTACCCACAAATATCAGGAAACAATTAGCTTATACTCTTCTATTGCCCCATATACGGTATTGCTTACCAATTTTTAGTGGAACGGTGGGTTACAATGTGAGACGACTCAATATGATATTTAATCGCATTGTTCGGTTTGTTTTTAAACTTAGAATATCGGACCATGTTACTCGGTTTGCTATTCTGTTTCTAAATTGTTCTTTTACTGTTTTTATAAGAATTGAGGTTCTGACTACTTTGAATAAGATCATATCTACGCAGTTACCATCATATTTGGTCGGCTTATTTTGTTTCTCTAGCTCCATTAGAAACCCTTCGTTAATTATACCTAAAATTTCGAGTTCTTTGTTTGAAAGATCGTATGTTACAAGAGCATGTAGACTATGGAACACATTGCCTCCATCTTTAAAAAGATTTGACTTGTCCAAAACAAAATTTAAACGTCATCTTCTTGACTTTTATGAGAATTAATACTCAACTCTTACTCACCCAAGTTCCTCTAAGATAAATTTCAATTTTACCAATCTATTTTAAACAAATATAAAATTCTTGTTCTATGTATTAATAACTAAATATTATTAAATATGTAATTTTATTTAAACATACTCCTTTTTTATAAAATTATCAATTTATTACAATTATTATTAACTACTTCTGTTAATCATATATGGCGCCTAGGGCTCGATTAATAAATAAAAGCAAAATGAAATGAAATGAAAATTGATAAAACAGTGAAACGCTAACTGAAGTCGCAAATATTTTGTACCATTGTAATAAAAATGTATCACTTTTTGAAGATATTGGCAAGCTGTAGAAAGTGTTATGCATCGAAAGGGCAATATTTTTATTATGGACCTCTTAAATTCCAGTACAAGTTTGTGAAATTTTCCATCGCATATGGGCAAGGATATCATTTTTAAACTTTTGAGAAGAATTTAGAATTTAGTAAAATGTTTAATAGATTATATAGGTTAAATTTTTTTTTTAAAGACAAAACAAACTCTACGAAGCTCTTACAAGTTGTCTGTAGAAACACCCAGGGTCTAAGCGGGAAACGAACCCGCACCTCCATATTGATAAGACTAATGATCATGCACTAGACTACGGAGGCACCCAGAAGGCAGTCGACTAAGATGGGTCAATACAAGTAGCACCGTAGGCGCCGTTTTGCTACCCTAGCCCCGTAGAAACCAGAGGACGTGACAGACACCTGTGGCGTTCACGTACCTCACCAAGTCTGTCAGTTTCAACTAACAGCCCCAAGTTGTCAAAGAAAAACACCCCAAGGAATCTCAGCCTCGATCTAGCCAGACCGAGGCAGTCACAGAGAAAGCTCACAACAGTCTCCTTCTCTGAATCCTCCTTACAGCACCTACACCGGACATTGAATGGAATGCCTTTCCTCTCAACATGCGTGCCGATGAACCAGTGGGCCGTGCGGACGACCGTGAGTCTAGTAATGGGCAATCGGGAAAAGCTCAGGAGGAACCGAGTTCTACGTAAATTATACCGCGGCCACAGAGCTGTTGCTATGGCGCAGCGGGAGATAGAACCCTACCTCCTCTGAACCTCCCGCCTGAAAAAACTCTTCTATCTGTCCCTTTGCAACAAGAAAAGGGACACCCTTGTCAGAAATAATAGCAGCAGATGGCGAACCGGCCGAACCCAGTCCCGCCAGCTGATCAACCTACTCATTACCCCTGATGTTCCTATGCCCCGGAACGCAGACAAGGGAAACGGCACAAAAATCCTGGAGGACAGCAAGCTCCTCCCTACACTCACTAACAACATGAGACCAGACGCCCGGTGACACCACAATAGCAATAGTACCCTCCACCCGCCGCCTTCTCAGTATCAGTCAAGCCTACCAGACAGCAAAAACCTCCGCCTGGAAGACACTGGAGGTATCTGGAAGCTTGTAGGAAACAGAAACTCCCAGATCATCGGGGAACCCGCCCCAATCTTCATTCAGTCTTATAACCATCGGAGAATACCTCCCTGACGCCACCTGCAAGGAATTTCCCCCTCCTCCCGTCATGAAGGTGGCGACTGCACGCCCCTCGAAGACAAGTCTCCGAGTGAAGATATCAAACGCGAAGTCCTTAATGAGGCTCGGTAGGATTCGGAAAATGGTGCTATGGCGAGATCGTGATTTCCATAAGAACCCGCGCCCCTTAACCGAATGGCACTGTGAGCCGAAACGGAGAAAATATGAAGATCAATCGGTAAGAGATTCCGAATCGCGTTCAGGGCCGCTCATGTCCTGCATCCCCCCTAACCCCAACACACGCAGTTCGTTGAATGCTGGGTAAGATACCCAGCCTGGTCCGATTGTAGGCCCTGACGAGGGCTCCCCACCAGACAAGGCATCCAACGTGTACTGTTTACACCCAAAAGATTCCTCCACAGCCACCACAACTTCGCGCAGAGCAGTCTCCGTGGATTTACTTTTCAAGTACGCGTACTAAGCTGGAGATAGCGGCTCATCGATGAAGAGCTCCCGGATGTGACAGTCGATCACCCTCTCCAACTCCTTGAGCACAAGAGATGTAAGACCGACTGGTCTAAAATCCATCGGCAGTTCATGGCCGCGTCTACCAGCCTGGTTTTCCTTCAACTGGCAGGTATATGGTTGAGGGATAGACTCGCACAATATATAGCATGCAAGGTAGAGATCACAGATCCCTGCATCCTCTGCAGCATAATTAGCAGAATTCCACCCAGCACAGGTGCTTTGAAAGGAGAAAAACTGTTCGTCGCTCACGCTATTCTGTGTAATGATAGGAAGGATATCAGATGCACAGCTGATGCACCGCACTCCCATCTCCAGCTCCGCTCAGATCACGAGGAGTGGTGAAGCCATTAAAAAAATGCGCAACCGTGGGGACCTCCAAGGACGACTCAGTCCACCCCACCAGGCTTCTTCACCAGAGTCCTGTTGGAGTGGTCCTTGGACAAAATCCTACCCAACATCCAAATCCTACCCAACTGTCACAATGCCCTCCACGAGGGCCTGTTCTTCCTCCGAAGGCTGCTAAGATCCTCATTCCACCATTCGGGATAAGTCTTCCTGCTGCTCGAAACCGGACAAACAGCCCTGAAGGCCATCCGATAGGTTTCCTTGAAGAACCCGACCCGCTTCTCCAGTGCCGTAACGGATGGTATGCGACCAGAAAAATCCCACAACCTACTACTAACGACCCTATTGAACAGAACCCATTTCGTCCTCCTTGGATTTGTCCAAAAAGGATCATCCTGTGTTCCGAGAGAGAATCATCCGTAGAAACCCTCCAGTTCGTAACATTAAACGGAGATAAAGAGGATGTCAGTGTTAAATCAAGAACCTCTGCCCACCCATTCGACCCACCCGACCCTGAGAAGACGAATGTTTGGGGTGCTTCCCCTGTTACATATATGGAGGTTCGTGTCAAGAATGAAATCAAAAGAGGACTCACCTTGCTCGTTGATCTGACTACTTCCCCAAATGGTATGCCTGGCATTAGCATCGCAGCCCATCAGGACGACCTCCCTCCTGAAAGCCGCATATTCCATCAGGTGCAGCACCTCCTCAAATGATTTAAAAAATTCAAAATCATACACACTCTTTTGTTCATAAGTAAAACACATTTTCTTTGTAATAAAAACATGGATTGTTCTACAACAACTCGATTTACCACCACCTAGTTCAAGACGCCTTGCTGAAAACTTTTACACTGTACAATCAGGCTGACTTTATCTTTGATTTAATTTGTTTCTTAGTAACTATGACATGTAATTTTGAGAGCCTGTATGTTATCGATCACTAGACTATTTGAAATGGAAAAATTTTAACTAACGCATCAACAGGGTTTCGAAATAAGGTACTGCATGTATATGCATGTATCTAAAATGAAATATTGTTTTTGTTTTCATTAACTCGTCAGAAGTTTTCGTTCGCATTTTGATAAACCGGCAGTAAATAAATATTAATCTTTTTTGCTAAAATTTTTCTTTTATTTTATATTTCTTGCTATTAGAAAAAATACAAACAATTAGCATCTAAAGAACAGTCATTAAAGCAATATTTTAAAGAATTTAAAAAAGTTTTGGAAAATGCCGATGTTGTATTGGAAGTCGTAGATGCTCGCGATCCTTTAGGTACACGCTGCACCGAAGTTGAACGTGCTGTGCATTCATCTCCTGTTAATAAAAGGCTTGTCTTAATATTAAACAAAGCTGATTTGGTTCCCAAGGAAAACTTAAACGCTTGGCTGAAATATTTCAGACAATTTGGGCCAGTAACAGCATTCAAAGCTTCTACTCAAGATCAAAACACGAAGTTGGGCAGACGCAAATTCAATCAGATGAATTCAGAAAAAGCAATGCAAGGCTCTATGTGTATCGGAGCAGAGTTGTTAATGTCTATGCTGGGCAACTATTGTCGTAATAAAGGCATCAAGACGTCAATACGAGTAGGAGTGGTTGGTATTCCAAATGTTGGAAAGAGTTCAATTATTAATTCGCTTACTCGAGGAAAAAGTTGTTCCGTCGGATGCACACCTGGGGTTACAAGGTAAAATATTAGATTATATAAATTTTAGTCATCAGGTGGAAATCAAATTTATTTTACACATGCACTTTTTTTTGAAGAATATTTCCCTGCTAATAAAATTTTGATTTGCATTTAAACTCGTAACCTACGATTTCTCAAACTACATTATATTTTTTCGGCGTTTATAAATTGAAAATGTAAATAATTAATTAACATTTCTTATATTTTACCGACAACTCTAGAGCAATGCAGGAAGTCGAATTAGATTCAAAAATTAAACTTATTGATTGTCCTGGCATTGTATTCACGAGTTCTGGCACCAACGACAATATGCCAGCTGTTTTAAAGAATGCCCAACGTGTCGGAGACGTTAAGGACCCTTTTACTGTTGCTGAAAGCGTTCTGAAAAGGGCCAGCAAAGAATATTTCTGTAAACTCTATGACATTACTTTATATGATTCGTTTGAGGAATTTTTTGCCAAAAAAGCTGCCAGAATGGGTATATTATATTCATAGCATAATATATAAAACTAAAATTAATAATAGTCATAATATCTTATTTTGTTGTTTCTCTACGACTAGGAAAATTTTTAAAAAAAGGAGTACCCAATGTCGTAGCCGCTGCACGTAGCATACTAAACGACTGGAATACAGGAAAAATTAAATATTGCACTCATCCACCAGAAGTGGAAAATAAGGACGTTCATGTGAGTGCTGCTATCGTTCATGCAGAAGCTCGTGAATTCGATGTTGATAATTTCGATGCAATGGAAACAGACATCTTAAATAAATTTGATGTTAAGCACGATGACGTTATGGAAATTACGTCTAGTGGTCCTGTAGAATACAACCCCCGTAAAGAAAATGACGATACCGAAGATACAATAATTGATGAAACTGCAGTAAATAGTGGAGGAAAGAAACGTAAAGTAGATGATAGCGATAACAGAAAACCAAAAACAGACCCAACAATGGAATTAGAAGGTAAGCATTTCAGGAAACAATATTACAATTATTTTTTTTTGTTTAGGGCTTTATAAAATTATTTTAAATCGTGTGCCAAATTATCGCGTACCATAAGAACTAAAATAAGTTATTATTTTCCTCTGCCTTAAATTTTTTTTTTTTTTTTTTTTTTACACAATATATATTATTTATTGAATCTTCAAAATCAATTGAACTAACAATAAGTATTCAAATCTTAAGAACTAATTGCTAATTATTATTAAGTACAGCCTAGCTGTACAAAATTATTTATTGCTCGTATAGTTTTATTTCCGCGTCTACTACGTTCGGGCTAGGGAAAGAGTATCCCTTCTTTTCAGTCGAATGAACCCTCTTTCGCTTAAAATATTTCGGGCTAGTATATTTGGATGATCTTGGAGTTTGGTTAGGTATGACGTTGCGTATGTTGTTATCTCTTGTTTGACTGTCGGAATATTTAAATCCTTGTGTATGTTAGAATTTTTTATATACCACGGCGCATCTGTTATCATTCTCAGTATTTTGTTTTGACACCTTTGAATTTTTTCTATATTGGAAGCTGAGGCAGTGCCCCATAGCTGGATACCATAGCTCCATATTGGTTTTAAAATTGCTTTGTAAAGCAAAAGCTTACAGTCCAGTTTTAGCACAGAATTTCGACCAATAAGCCAATTTAGTTGAGTTGCTTTTAATTTCATTTGAGTTAATTTTGCATCGATGTGCTGTTTCCATGTTAGCCGTCTATCAATGTGCATCCCTAGATACTTGACCTCCAAACGTTGAGGTATTAACTGGTTGTTGATCAGAATAGGAGGACATGTGTCTCTGCGCAGGGTGAAGGTTATATGTACGCACTTAATCTCATTAACTTTGATTCGCCATTTTTTAATCCCTTATGCCACACTTTATCAAAAGCTTGGGAAACATCGATAAAGAGGGCTGAGCAGTACTTTTTTTCTTCTAGGGTATGCTTTATAACATTCACAAGTCTATGTGTTTGCTCAGTTGTGCTGTGTTTACTTCGAAAGCCAAACTGATGGTCTGGAATGCAGCGCTTTTCGCTAATGATTTTATTTAACTTGATAGCTAATAATTTTTCAAAAAGCTTAGATAAATTTGGCAAAAGGCTAATTGGCCTGTAGGACTCAACTCTGGTGTGGTCTTTACCTGGCTTAGGTATCATAGTTATTAGTGATATCTTCCATTTAGATGGAAAGTATTCAATGCACAATATCGCGTTGAAGATGTGGAGAATTCTTTTAACTACTGTAGTTGGGAGCTCTTGGAGCATCTTGTTGCTAATTTTATCGATGCCAGGAGATTTTTTAGGGTTCAAGTTGGCGATAGCTTCTTCGACGTCTTTCAATTTAAACTTTATCGAAACTGCTGCATCCGTAACTATCGATGGAAGTTCTTCAGGGTCGCTTGGTGCATTGGGGGTGAAAACATTTTTAAGTGCTCAACGAACAACTTGCCTTTTTCCGTGTCGTTTCTTGCCCAATCCCCAGTTGGGGTTCGAAATGGAGGTTTACGAATAACCGATCTTTTGAGATATCTGGTAGCACGCCATAGTGAATGATCGGATTGCGGTGTTGCATCAAGACCTTTAAGATACTCATTTAAATAATCAGTTTTTTTGGATTGTAACATCTCTCTTAGCTTTTTGGTACACTCTATTAGTTTTCTTTTGAGTTGAGGGGATCTATGAAGCTGCCACTCTCTTCGAGCTCTTCTTTTTTCAGTTAATAATAATTCGATGTCTGTGGAGCAAATTTTGTCTTGCCTAATTTTGCGTGAATTAATAATAGCGTGCTGTGCCACCAGCTTGAGACTTTCGTCCAGTTGTGTAAGAGATGCATCTACATCGTCTGGTGTACGAAGTAATACGTTTTGACAGCAGTGAGTAGCAAGGTATTTGCGAAATTTCAACCAATTTGTGTATGTTTTTATTTTTTCAGCTATCTCAGTCGCGTGTGAGTTTTGTGAGAGTGATATTGTAATTATAGTTGGTGAATGATCTGATGATAAGTCAACAGAAGATTCAACAAGAATGGATTTAGCTGCAATGCCCTTTGTTATTGCGAAATCTATGACATCAGGTATTTTGTTACGATCAGTTGGCCAATATGTTGGTTGTCCGCTTGAGGCCACCGTCAAACACATTTTGGAAACTACGTTGTATAAAACGCGACCTTTTGGGGTAATCAGGCGTGATCCCCAATACGTGTGCTTTGCATTAGAGTCGCCAGCAGCTAGGAAACTATTGCCCAACGATTTAAAGAATTCAGAGTACTGATCCTCAGCAATTGAAAACCGCGGAGGCGGGTAAATTGACGATATAACTAAGCCTTTGAAAAATTCTTCAGGACAGATCGAAGTTGCTTGAAGATAGTCTTTGCTGACTGCACCCACTAAGTAGTGCTTTATTCTGTTCTTTATTAATATAGCTGAGCCCCCACATGCTCTACCACGGGGATCTTTGGCGTCATAAAATGTATAGCCTATTACCTTAAAAACACTTCTAGGTGTTAAATGAGTTTCGGCAATGAGCATAACATCGATTTGTTGATCCGCTAGGAAGTGCTCAAGTTCGTTTTTTTGTTGGCGTATGCCGTTAGCGTTCCAGAAACATAACCTTAGGCAGTTCATGGACTTTTTGTTACTGCCTGCAAAAGCGCAGTTTGCATATTTATCAGTGTTTGCATCATTGGCAACATGGTATTAACGAAATTTTGAACTGTTTGCACCAACATTTCTATTTTGGCTTCCATTTGGCTGGAATTTATGGGTTGTGGCTGCACTGTAGGCTTGGAGCTGATGTTTGTGGTGTTATTGTTTGTCTTCAGGGCACTGCGCGTTAGAGGCGTGGCTGAATTTGCTTTTAGAATGTTCGCATATGAAATTTGTTGATTATTTGATGTCGGCAGCTGAGGGTAATCATTGGTAACGAGCTGTTCTTGTGTTCGGGAAGCAACATTTCGTATCTGGTTTGACGAGCTTCTAACGAGAGAGTAGACTCTGCACCCTCTATAATTTGCGGTATGGTTTTCGCCACAGTTGCTGCATTTTTTGGCCTTCGGGTCACCTTTTGGCTTTTTGCAGTTTGCTGTACTATGTAGGTCGCCACACACTACACAGACAGCATGTAGCTTGCAGTATGTCTTACTATGGCCAAATTCTTGGCAGTTTTGGCATTGCACAGGTCCTGATCTCTTGTAAGGTTCCTCTATTGTTACCCTACGATGCAACAGATATCTCACGTTGTATATTGAGTGAACTTCACCCTTCTTTAATTTTTTTTTACCTGGCTCAAGTTCGACACGAAAGATGGGCTGTGGTACCTTTTCTTTATTTATTAAGTTTCTTATATTTTTTACATTAAAGCCTAGACTCTCCAGGCTGTCCTTTATTTCCTTTGTAGCAACACTGGGGTCAACACCTTTTATGATCACTTGAAGGCCTTTTTCACTTTTAAGCTGATAAGTGTAAAAGCTTTTTTTTGTTTCCTCAAACGTCTTTACAACTTTTCGATAATTGTCTTCTGTTAGGACTTGCATTTTCGTTTCACTGATTTTACCGCGTCTTACCGGCACGGTGTAAAAAGAGTTCTCACCGATAGTTTCTATTAAATTTTTTATTATAATGTTCGAGCTTGCCTGTCTTAGATATATTGGAGGTGGTTTTGGGGATTTACCCGAGGTCGTAGGGACGTTATCGTCATTACCCAGAATTGCAAATCGGTTTTGAGAAGCAACGCTAGCGGTTTCCGAATCTCTAGCTACCTTATGTTGAGATGCGATGTTGGCCGATTTCGGGCTACGTTTCCTTTTCGTCACTATTACGTACCTGTCCATACCGGTTTGTGCCTTTTCCTTATCCGAATTCGGAGGCAATGTACCGTCTAAGGGCGTTTTTAAGGCTGCGAATGATGTTTTTGGATCTTCTTTAGATCGCGAGCAATCTGACTCTGATTGTGTTCGCTTGGGTGTTTTAATGGAAACGTAATTACTGTTGTCCACACTCTTCATTAAGTTGTTGCTTGAACGAGTTTTACCTTCATCCGATTTTGTTGTTACGTATATATTCCTTTCGGGAACACTTGAACGACTAGGGCTTATATTTAAGCCATCATGGCTCATTTATTATTTATTTATTTATTTATTTATTGTTAATTTTTGTTTTCTGGGTAAAAAAAAAGAAAAATATACAGCAAGTAAAGCAGAGCAAAAACAACATAAAATAAAAACTAGCGGTATTTGGTATGCTATATGTTGTTGTTTAATTTATATTGTTTATTATGTTATTTTTGAACTAAAAAAAATTCTTAGCACTTCACTTCTCACTCTCACTGATAAAAATGCGACTCGCCTTAAAGCCTTAATGAAGCCTTAAATGAAGTCTAATTTTATATGGAATAATTTGCGTAAAATTCCGATAAAAATTCCTTCCTCCTACAGCTGTTTCGATACAATATTCAAATATACAATTATTTGACAAATTTTATAATTTTTTTCTACACATCGGGAACGGGTTCCATTAAAAGGCAGTCAACTCACAATTTACAAATCTTCAGTAGAGGTAAATAATATTTCCAATAAAATTTGCGAGTAAATGTGCAGCACATGTATCGCAGATGAGTGTGGCAATCCATACCCTGTGAAATGGAAATAAGAAGTAAACAAAGGTAGTTTTTTTACAACTTTTTCAGCGATTATCGAAAAAAATAAGTTTTTTGAATGGTTCCCTTTTATATGAAATTTGTATATTTAATTTCAAAAATATATGAAATATAACAGCATAATAAACATACCTAACAACTAAAAAGAGACAACCCAAAATAGAATCTCATTAAAGTGAACCGTTATGACATAAACACAGGCACAACCAAAGTATATTTATCAAGTAGTCTCAACTCTACAACAAAACAACAATACCAAAACAATAGGCATTTGTTTTGTGTAGGGTGTCGATGGAACGATGGATGGTAGTCTGCACGTTGACTACACAACCAAAAAACAGACCTGGGTTCAACCCCAGTTTCAGACAAAAAAATTTTAAAATAAAAATGAACATCTCGCATTTTTCTGATGTGCATTAGTGGGGCTTTGTGTGTCAGTTGTTGTCGGAAGGTTTCAGTGGCGAAGGCATAGTCACTGGTCACTGAACAATACCGGCTTCGGCTGATAGAAATCCACAATCACATCAGAACGCCCTCCTTCGTCGGTATTGTGTAGCACCGGCGAAGTAAAATAATAATAAAAAATAAATGGCTACTAAACCGAAGCTTCAGCACTGCTACGAGTATAAAAACAGAAAGAACGTGCGAAAGCAGAGCTGCAAAATAATTAATTAAGCTTCACCTCCTGTCGTTTCTCCTACTATCCCTTTCCTATAGTTCCCAGCACAATGCTTCGCATGTGTAGGAGTCATCTCCTGATTGCTGGTCCTAGATAAAAACAAATAACTCATTGACGATGTGAATAGCAGATACTACAATATAACAAAAAAAAACAAAAATTTTGTTTACGTATGGATTACTTGTTTTTTCATAGCTTTCTCAAAAGTAAACACACACAGGCGCTACAATAGCAAGAAAAACATTAATTTCATTTATGTACGCCTTAATTAGTTTTTGCAACCCTCTCTCAAAATAAAGAAATGATTAAAACTGTTAATGGCGCGCTCTCTCAAACTAAACAAATGAGTAGGAATGATATGGGCGCGCATAAATGTAAACAAATTTTGACATATACGGCGTTTAAAACATAAACGAGTAAAAAAAAGTCACCTGATGAGATCATTTTACTTGATACTTTGGTAAAACTGTTAATTGCGCACTCTCTCAAACTAAAGAAATGAGTAAAAGTGATATTGGCGCTCATAAAATTTAAACAAATATGGACATCTGCGTTATGTGATACATAAACCAAGAGTGATAGAAATACAGATTACGGCATGCGCATGATTTCCCGATGATGACGTAGTTTAACCCTTGCAAGGGTAGAGTTGTAGTTTGTCGTCCGTCCGGTACGCACGCGACTTCTTGCGGTTCGCGGAAAGTTAGTGGCAAAATAAAAAAAAGAAAAAAAAAAATAATGATAAAATATTAAAACGTTGAAAAAAAGAGAAAAGGAAAAAACACGATAACGGAATGGGGATAAGAAAATCCAACTAAAACAGCAACAACAATAAAACAACAGAAGAAAAAGAAAAACCCCGTCACCAGTGACGGAACGATAACAAAATACACCAGTGCTGACACTACCAATCAGTGCTGTCACTTCAGGTCACGGTGACCGGATCAAGGCTTTTATGGCATTTTTTCGTGTTATTGTGTTAAATCCCCTTACCATAACCGACTAAATCTTTTCTATTGTTGGTGCCATTGTATTAGTTGCTGCCAGACTGTTTGGTGATGAAGGAGTAACACTGATCACCGGCAGTCATTCAAGCAGCGATTAGCTCAGTGGCGCTTGCAATGCAGAAGATAGACATTTTATTTGACTTTACTCGCGTTAATTATGACAGGCCGATTCAGAATTGACTTCTGCAACATACATTGTCTAAGGGCAAACTTCTTCTCTCTCTATGCTCACGTTTGTCTCCATCGGCCGAATGTTTTCGCCTTAAGTGAAACCCAAGAGCCTGAAGATGCTGACCACAGGATTTTCACATACCTGGATATCACCTCTTATCTCTTCCATCTACACAGGGTCCTTGCAATTTATATACGCAATGAGGTTGTGTACCACTGCCAGCAATCTTTAGGCACGCATGATCCCGAATTTGGCTGTCTTTGGGTAAATTCAAAATCAGGGCACATATTTTACATATCGGGGGTCTACAGAAGCCCAAATACGGAAAGGGGGAAAACTATATACAACTTTGATGCCCTTTCCGACACTATATCGGAGATCCTCGAAAATTACCCGAACAGTGAAATCGTTATTGCTGGTGTTTTCAATGCCCTTAATTTATCAATGCCTTTAATTTTACTGCCCCACGGGGAAGTAAAAGCTTTTGGTCATTCGTTAAAAGAGTAAAGGAAAATGCTACTTCTTCTATTCCGCATGTTTTAAAAGATGATCTAATATTCACTGACCCGGTTGAAAAGGGTAACCGCCTAGCTGAAATATTTCCAGGTAATTCTCACCTACCGGAAAGCAATCAACCACTGCCCGCTCCCGAGAGTGTATCAGTAACTGTGCCAAAGATATACTTCCGAGCTCGTGCAGTTAAATAGTTCTAGTGGACCTCAACATAAATATGTCACCTGGGCCGGATGGAATTTCGGCACTGGTCTTGAAACAGTGCTCTTCGACGTTATCGTTTCCTCTGTCAATTCTTTTCAGCACCCTATACCATGCAGGCGAATTTCCGTCGTGCTGGAAAGTTGCAAATGTAAGGCCGATTCCCAAGAAGGGAGAGGCAAGCAACCCTGAAAATTAACGCCCGATCGCAATATGCTCTACCATTTCCAAAGTAATGGAGTGTATGCTAAATTTCCATCTTTTTTTTTTGTCTGGGACTAGCACTCTGGAGATGACTCCTACACATGCGAAGCATTGTGCTGGAACTATAGGAAAGGGATAGTAGGAGAAACGACAGGAGCTAAAGCTTAATTAAAAATTTTACAGCTCTGCTTTCGCACGTTCTTTGTTTACACTCGTAGCAGTGCTGAAGCTGTGGTTTAGTAGCCATTTTTATTATTATTTTATTTCGCCGGTGCTACACAATACCAACGAAGGAGGGCGTTCTAATGTGATTGTGGATTGCTATCAACTGAAGGCTGTATTGTTCCGTGACCAGTGACTATGCCTTCGCCACTGAAACCTTCCGACAACAACTGACACAAAGACACCCAAATGCACAACAGAAAATTACGAGATGTTTTTATAAGTTTGAAACTGGGGTTGAACCCAGGAAAAATTTTTCGTTTTGTAGTCAATATGCAGACTACTTCGACCATCGCCACTCTAAAAAAATAATATTATTTTTGAAAATATTTTCATTTATTTTATTTTACATTTTTTTTGTTTTTTTCTTTATTTCTATTTTGTTTTTTTCAGTTAGTTCAGATAAACTAGCGATATTTTGTTATCAAAATTAGGGATGATAGTAATTTGTACGTGGTTTATTTTTATTTTAAAAATTTTGTCTGAAACCGGGGTTGAACCCAGGTCTGTTTTTGGATTCGTAGTCAACGTGCAGACTACCATCGATATCAACATGTGAAGTACATACATACAATTTTTTTTTTAATTTTATTTTCTGTTTTTGGAAAAAATTTATTTTATATTATTTAGTTTAAAAAAAACAAAATTTAAAAATTTGGGTATTTCTTCCACATTTGACAATTTTTTTTGGGAAATATTGGTTGGAAATTTTTCTTGTTCGTGGCAGCACTGCGAAAGAAGCTATTCTTATATCACAAAGAAGGATACAACTGAATATTTTCCGGCGAAAGAGTAGAGAAAATTATGTATGATTTTTACAGTAGCGCTGCAAAAAGTAAAAATTTAACAATTTTGAGTTGACTCTCTTTAAAGAAATCAGTACGATATGCACACGTTAATAAATTAAATAGGTGTGTTTTTTTACTTTTCTGGTAAAGTTCGATAATTTGAGAGTAAACTATAATTTATATCAATAAGAGACAAAAGTAAGAAAACGCAAAAAACCATAAAAGTTACCACAAAATAGGTCTGTTCCACGTGCATAACAAAAGTGCGGAAATAAATTTTAATTTAGTGATTTTAGACGCTTCAAATGCATAATATTTGAAAAGCAAAACATTTGCATCGTTGGCAACGGCTGTAAAATGTGGACAAAAATAAACTGAACAAGTAAGAGTGCTATATTCGGCTGTGCCGAATCTTAGATACCCTTCACTGGCTCCCTTTATTTCTGATATTCGCCTGAATTGCCGGATAGTCGTTTAGTAGTGCCGAATTTTTACTTAATTGTTGGATCTGGTCCAAAGGACCAGACCTTTTCGATCAATATATAACTTCAAACAGCCAAGTCATCATGCAAACCAAATTTCACCGTAAAGCTACCAAAACCGAATATTATGATGCATTTGTGGCTTACGCCATTCTTGCGTGATCAGATCTTTCAAACAGAGACTTACACTTATATGATTATAGAGCCACATACATACATATAGAGTATATTAATAATGCATATATACATAAATAATTAAATTTCAATACGTAGAATTAGAGGAATACACTTATTTTCAAAACTATTGTTTTCTTCCGGCCATATGCTTGTTTTTATTTTTCATTTCTGTATATTTCTATTGAATATTTATTTATTTATTTGTAATATATCTTATAAACTAAATTTACAAAATATATAGAAATAAGGCGCCGGGTAACTAGACCATATGCGCTCGGTTATTAAAACATAACAATTTCTAATGACTTAAACCACAAAGGAGCAGGCAAAGAAAATTATTTGGAATGCAGTGTAGATCTAAATATCTAAAATGTTATGTTTGTCGAAGCTATTTTTAATAAATTTAATGTTGTCATCAACGGTGCAATCAAGAATTTTTTCCAACGGTTGATCTATTTTTGAGATTTGGCATTCAGTAAGTATGTGAGGTATGGTGAGAGAAACGTTGCAGCAGGAACAAATGGGAGGATCCGTTCTTTCAAAGTAATGCCTGGAGTTAAATACAGCTTTACCCACTCTTAACCGAGCAGGTAATATACAATTCTTTCTTGACAAATTTGCATTGTATTTTTGCCTTTTATGTTGTGGGGATTGGATTTCCCTTAGAATTAATTTTGTAAGGGACCTCGCAAAGCATGGTATTTCTGTGATATTTGGTAAATTAAGGGCTCTTTTTGCGGTAACATCTGCATATTCATTGCCTGGAATACCAATGTGTGATGGAATCCATATAACCCTAATTACGCAACCTTCGTTTTTCAAGTGCAACATGTTATTATATATTCCATTCTGGTTTTTAATTAATCCCTTCACAGCACTTAAACTATCAGTGCAAATCAAAGTTTTATCACCATGCTCAATGGATAAGTTTATTGCGGCTTTGATTGCAGATATTTCTGCCGTAAAAATACCACTGTGATCTGGTAATCTAGCTTCTTTTACCGTTTGAAATTCTAGGGTACTCTGCTGCTTTATGAGGGCATAAGACGTCAAGTTATCTTTAAATGATCCGTCCGTATAATAAATCACCTCTGGAGAAAACGATGAAATTTTTTCCACAAACAATTTTTTAAAACACAAAGAGTTGGTGGCGTTTTTGTTAAGGGAACTTAAGCTGTCGTCTATTTCAACAAATGCTTTAGGGTAAACTGATCCTTTTGGTTTATATGGAATATGAATTTTTGATTTTTTAACAATTCCTACAAGGTTACTTATTGCGGACGGTGTTGATCTTATCGGTAATTCTAGCTGGTTCCAAAGTGTTTTATGAAGGCCATCTGTTGGAATTGTTATCGCTCTAGATGCCATTCTAACAGAGCTTTTTTCTAGTAAAGTTTCAAAATCTGTATAATTGGCCTCTGTTCTTAACTCTTCAATACGCGTTGTCCGTAGAAGACCAGATGCTGTTCTAAAACACATGTTCAATGAGGTGTTAATTTTATTTATATTTTTTTTGCAGGTCCATCCATATATCGTTAAGCCATGTTGTACAGCGCCAGTTGTTAACGATTTGCAAATATTTAGGGCCGTTTCAATGTGTGGGCCTTTATTACGAGAACATATAAGCTTTAAAAGATTATTTATTTTTGCAAGTTTATGCGTTAACTTTTTAATATGACCATTCCAGAGAAGATTTTTGGAAAATTGTATTCCCAAAATTCTCATTTGGTCAGAGACTTGTAGAGTTTCAGATCTAATATCAATGGTTTCATTATTACAGCATCTTTTTCGACATACATGTAAGATTTCCGCTTTATTTACAGGTATGACAGCTCCCTTTTGCTTTGCCCAGTTTTCAATCACCCGATCTAAGTCTTCAAGATTTATCCTGACTCGTTCTGGAGTACCAGAAGCAACAGCAAAAATGTTGTCAGCATATATTCCTATATAATCAATTCCAGGAAAATTTTCAATAGCTTTTGCTAGAGAATTTGCATATACAGTATACAAAACTACTGAGAGTGGGGATCCTTGAGGAATTCCATTGTCCAAAGAATAAGCAGACGAAAAGAATCCATCCACTTTTACCAATACTTTTCGATTCTCAAGAAACGATTTAATTAATTTTAGTATTTCCAAGGGAATCCCCCATTCATTTAGTTCCAAAATAATGGATAAAGAAGTTATCCGATCAAATGCTTTTTCAATATCTTCAGACAGCACCAGACTATGCTTTCCCTTATTCAGGTTATGACGTAATACCTCTTCCAATTGATGACATATACTATGCACTCCATGTTTGGGTATAAATGCATGTTGTATTTTGGATATTCGCATTTGTGTAAATTTCCAAAATCGTTTAGCAATTATTTTCTCCAGAGTTTTTGAAAGTACTGGTATTAATGAAATAGGTCTGTAGCCTTCTAGTTGGTTCGGGTTTTTTCCATGTTTTGGAATAGGTGAAAGAACAGCCATTTTCCAATCATGCGGGTAGACCCCAGTTCTTAGAATTTCATTGTATAGTTTGCATAAACGTACTTTGACTTCATCAGGTGCAAATGTGATCATAGAGTAGGTGATTTTGTCACGTGCTGGTGTTGAGCCTTTTGCAGTTTTTAATACCTCTTTTAATTCTGTAACTGTTATTAATGTTGTTAACTCTTTATAATGACGATTCACTTGAGGAAGGTTTTCAATTAAAAGATCTTTCTTCTGGGTAACAATTTCAGGTTCAAAGGCTTCGTCCGAACACAGAGAGCACCAAAACTTTGCAAAGTTGTCGGCTATCTCCAATGGATGTGAAAAATTGACATCATTTACATAAATGGTGGGAAAGTTAACAGATCTATGGGATTTTAAACCTTTTACTTTGCTCCACAGTACTTTAACGTACATTAAAGGGTTTAGCGAATTTAGGAAGTTTTCCCAAGTTGTTCTTTTAGCTGTTTTACATTCTTTTTTTACTTTAGCACAGAGTCTTTTATAATTTATTAAGTTGGTGTTATTTCTACATCGTTTGAAATTTTTCCACATTTGTTGTTTTTGATGTAACAGATTAGAAATTGCTGAATTATACCAAACAGGGCTATTTTTTACTTTGGGCTGACGACTCAGGGGTATTGATTCATTTGCCGCTTTCCGTATGATCTTCTTTATTTGAGCAGCTTCCTTGTTAATATTTGATGACTCGTTAAACTGTGTGTTTATATAGCTCCTTTTGTTTTTAAAAAGTTGCCAGTCTGCATATCTAAAAAGCGGGATGAATATTTCCTCTGTACTATTTCAATATTGTTACTGATTTTGATTGGAAAGTGATCTCCTACTTCTGGTAGTGGCAAACAAGTCCAAGACAGATTGTGTCCAATATCTATACTAGACAAGGATACATCTACTGCAGTCAAAGTGTTCCGAGTATTGAGTAGGGTTGGAGAGCCATCATTTAAAATAACAAGATCATAATCATTTGCAAATTCCTCAATAATGGTCCCATTTGGTGAGTTGGAGGAAGAACCCCATAGTACATTTTGACAATTTAGGTCGCCCACCAAAATATGGTGTGCATTTCTATTAGTTATTATGTTATTGACCACTGAAGGTGATAAATTGATTTCACTTTCTCTATATATGTTTGTTATATAAATTTCTGTATCACAACGAATTACAATTGTTTGAAACAGAAGGCCATGGAGGGAAGTGAAATGATCAATTACATGTAAATTGTTTCTTACCATCAATGCAATTCCCGATTTGGCATAGTCATAGTCATTATTATGGTGAAATATTTGAAATCCTGGTAAATGTAAAAGATGTAGGTTTTTTTGAACTATGTGTGTCTCTTGCAAAGCTATAATATTGGGTTTGTGTCTGTCTACTAATAGTTCCAATGCATATTTGTTGTTATTGAAACCTTGCATGTTCCATTGGAGAAGCGTAATTGTTTGATGACAAATCATAAAATCTATTTTTTAATTTTGGCTCTGTGAGCCCCAGGTTGAGTGTTTTTCAAAGTTTTTGGTGTAATTAAAACGTTTAATTGTGGAAAATTGTTGTATAGTTGTGATACGGGTGAATTGTTTTCATTTGTGTTGTTGGTTGATTTTGTGGGTGTTTTAAGGCCTAAGCCATCGGTTATGTCTTGAATTATCATTTCCTCAGTTAAATTTTCATCTATTTTTTCATTAATATCTAAGTTAAATGATTGTTGACAGTCGCTAAGAATAGTGGCATTAATTGTCCCTTCAAGTAAATTGTCGTTTGTTTTGCAAGTTTTGTTTCCGGTCTCTTCGTTAAGAGAAAATATTTGAGAATAAGAGATTTGTACTGGAGAGCAAGAGGGAAGATCTATTGGCTGAGAATTAACGTTCGTATTTACATTGGTTGTAGTAGTGTTGTAGGTTGGTTTACTAAAGAGTTTATTTTGTTGGGATTTGTTGAATTTTGAATTGTGTTGCTGGAAATTTTATTTGTTTTTGATATTGCGTCATCTTTTTTGGGTGATGGGTTTTTTGTTGATTTATTGTTTACTGGTTTTGCAGAAATAGATATTTCGGTATGTTTGGTTTTGCTTTGGACATTATTGTTTGTTGTTTTTGAAGTAAAAGCTATTTGAGCGTATGTTGGCTTTTTCTTTGCAGAACGGGGTTGTAGTGTATTTAGAGAAGGGTTTTCATTGAAAATCTTCCAAGCTTCCCGGGCGGTGCATCTTTTGGTTATTTTTATGTAGTTTACAGATTTGTGTTTCCAATATGTAGGACATTCTGGGTCGTGTGACGGGTGGGTTTCTACTTGGCAATTTATGCAGTATTTGCGATTACAAACTTCATGTTTTTCAGAAGAACCACATTCTTTGCATTGTTCGACGCTTTTGCACCATTTTTTTGTGTGTCCCATTCTTTGGCAATTGACACACCTCATTGGATTAGATATGTACTCTTCTACGGGTACTCTTTCCTAGCCAAGCTTCAGGACATCCGGACGATTGATGAGGTCAAATGTTATTATTGCTGCTCCTGTTGTAAGAATTTTGTCATTTTCTTTTCTGGTAATTTTCCGTACGTCAACAACTTTTTGGTCTTTGAGGGACTCTAATAAATCTTCTTGTGAAATTTCTATTATTTTTTTGGAGAAGACACGGCCTTGAATTGTATTTAAAGTTTTGTGTAATGAGAATTTTAGGGGTATGCAGTCAATATGGTCGAATTTAAGAAATGTTTGTGCAGTTTTGTTGTCAGGAACTTTTATTGACAGATCCCCACTTTTCATTTCTTTTACTTCTAATCTATTCCGTGAGATGAAATTAAGTCCTCGCTCTACTTGGAAAACGTTGTATGATGCTAATGGACGAACTTGAGCTTCATTGTTTTGTGGACAAGTAGATGCTACTAGAAAACGTGGAAGGTTTTGTTGATTTGTTGATATTTCAGGTAAAGGGATGAAGTCTTCTTCACGCAATCGTTTATTTCTGTTTGATCTCGTTTTATCGACCGAAAAATCTAATTCCCGAAACCGGTTATAATCCGGGGGGTGAACCCCGTTCATAATGCGAAACAATTACTTTTTTTATTATTATTATTTTTTTTTTAATTTAATCCAAAAGTTCAAAATTTAAGTAAATAAAATTTCAAATAAAAAATTTTATGTATGTATGTATATGAAAAACCCAGCGAATTTGTTTTTGCGTCAAAAACAAAAAAAAAAACAAAAAGAGACACACCAACACTTCACTATAGTCAATAGCTAAAAAACACGTGTGCACGCGGCAAATGCCTGATACAGACGTTCTATTGAATATATTTTTACAATATATTGGAAACTAAATCACATTGGACGAATGATCTCAATTTTTTAGAAGAATTTTTATGCACCAAACAAGCGCTTTTCATTTCAAATAGAAATACGAAGCAACGAAAAAAAAATTTATTTTCTTTACACATCCTTCCTTACGTTAAATTAGGCACAACTGTTGTTCCTTTAGATGAGCTATGAATGTTTGTTTTCTAAATTAAAAAAAAAAATTTTGACTTTTTTCCAATTAATGTGTTTCAAAATTATTAATTTCTATATCCAGTAAAAAAAGAAATGCAAGTTCTGAGGGACACCTATGATTCGAACTCATTCAAAGAAATTTGCTACTCTACAACTTGCTCTTTGCTAGCTCATCCATCGACCTCATTAAATTCAGAGTCATTAAATCAGAGAAAGGCCTAAAGAACTTTTTCAGTAGACCATATGTATACATGTATGTACACAAAATAATAAAACAACAAAGTTATGAACATAAAGAATGTCATAAGCTCCCTATAGGAGTGAGCGAAACAATATATGTATATGTTTATAGATAAGAATGTAAATCAGAGACCGCAAAACACCGCACATGTGCGAATGCTATTACACTAATAAAGTGGGCATGCAGCCATAATTTAAATTTTTTTGAATAAAAACTTTAGTCTTGCGTGATTATTGAAGCATGCGGGTTCTGTATTCGCATGTTACTTGAAAACCAAGGCTGCCACTTTATTATTATTTATAGATATGAGCAGATTGTGTAGTAGTTTTTTACTAGACTCTGCAATGTTGAATGAATATGAAAATGATTTTTTGTTTGCCGAAAATTACTTCGGTAAATCTGAAAGCTTAGTATGCCAACGCACGGAACAAATTAGTGCATTCATTTATTCTAATATTAAAACTAGAATAATAAACTGTAAATATTTTTCTATTTGTGTAGATGAGTGCACTGATATTAATGACAATATATTTTTCTTCAGCGTTTTTTTTCAAATGAAATAAGAAGGCAACACTTAAAAAATATAAATATTAAACACTTAGTTGCAAAAGTCTACATACGATTTAATTTCTTCAATAAATTTTAATTTTTCAGAGAAATACAAAAAAGTTGTTAAACTTTTTTATTTCATAGGATTAACGAAAATAAAAAATAAAAATTCACGCTGTTTAATATTATATAATGAAAAAAATAATAAATTGTATAAAAGCAAAAGTCTACATATGATACATTATAAAAACTTTGGGGTGACTTAGAAAATATTCAATGGATTGTATGGTCTTTTTTGCATCTTAAAGTTCTTTAAGCCTTTTAGGCATCGAAAAAAATAATTTTTTTTTTTGTTATTTCGGGGAAATATTTCCCTTTCGTCTCTTAAAATCATTATCAAGTGAGAAGTGGAGGAAGTTATTCTATATCTAAGTTTCTGTTTTAAATAAATTAATAAATGTGCCCTGTTAAATACTTACAAGTAAGAATTTTCAAAAATTTTACTTCACATATAAAATAACGATCAGATTAAATGCAATTTCGAAATCATATGTAGAGTTTTGTGACTAATGGCCTATTTCTGAGCTAAGAAAGATAACTTAAGCGAACGAAAAGCACTCGCTCGAATTCGAATCAATTTGGATTTCTCATTGGCACTCACTTTCTTTCGCACTAAGTTACGTATTTCAATTTTGGTATCTTACGTTTTAATAAGTAGAAGCAATGCCATATCATAAATTTTTATATTTCTGTTAAAAGTATTAAAAAATACTACGAAGTTATTCTAAAGCTAATACAACTGCGTGTAAGTGTGATCAGCTGGTGGAAAGTATCAATAAATAAAAGGGTGAGAAAATTTAAAAAAATATTTGTAAATTTTGTGTTTTTTGTTTTAATTTTATAAAAGTGTTTAAATAGATAAAATAATATTTATAAAAAACTCAGACGAAAAAGTGAAGTGCATATCGCGTTTAAAAGAACCATATTTGTTTTATAAAGATGGATTTATCGGTGGCTGTTTACTTTTTAAATGAAACAGATAACGATGATGAAACTGTTCAAATGAATCGCAGAGAACTAAGAGATAGATTTAATGTTCTGGAGCTGCCTACCAACCAGTGAGTGCATACAAACATGTTATCATGCCAATCAAATAACTGAAAACAAATTATTTTAACAGATTTTTTGCAAACTTTCGCGTTTCCAAAGACGTGTTCCTTTTTCTTTTGGAAAAACTTAAAAATCACAGTGTAAAGTCTTTAAGAAGCACGAATATTCGACAGGATATTAAATTGGCAACCTTTTTACGATTTCTAGCCACTGGGAGCTATCAGCAAACAGTTGGCAATGAAATGTGTTCGTCAACATCCACAGCAACTGTATGCCGAATCGTTAAGGAATGCTTAGATTTTTTTGAAAACTGTATATGTGGTGAATGGATAAAAATGGTTCGTTCTGAAGACGAAAACAAAGGGGCGTTTTTTCAATCCACAGGCTTTCCCGGCATAATTGGCTGCGTTGATGGAACTCACGTGAGAATAAAGTCCCCAGGAGATCATCTGAAGCACCTTTACTATAATAGAAAGGGCTATTACAGTATAAATGTCATGGTGGTAAGTTAAACTAAATATATTATTAAATATACTTAAAAATTTATTTCTAAATGTTTAGATATGTGACAAAAAAACATACATAACATATGTTGATGCCAGACACCCTGGGGCCAACCATGACGCATTTGTATGGGAACAAAGTCTTATTGATCAAAAACTACGAAATGCCTATGAAAATGGTCAAAGAAATACATGTATTCTTGGTAAGATGTTTGCATAGTTCTTGTAGTCATAATAGATATATCTATATTTTTCCATACATAAATTTCTCTGTTTATTTAATTTTTTTATAAATATAATTTGTTTTCATTTATCTAGGTGATGCTGGCTACAAACTTAAAACATATCTAATGACGCCATTCAGAAATCCAGAAAGTACCGAAGAAAGGAAGTACAATAAAAAAAAACATGCAAGTGCACGCAACGTTGTTGAGCGTTGCTTTGGAATACTAAAAAACAGATTCCGCTCCATAATAGGTTCCAGAGGACTTCATTACTCTCCAAACAAGACTACCCAAATAATCAATGCATGCTGTGCTCTTCACAATATGTGCATAGCCTACAACTGCCCATTGCCAACAATTGAAGTGGAAGACGAAACGAGTAGTGAAGTGTTAGATGTATTCGAACAAGAGGAAATAGGCGCAAATTCAATAAGAAGAAATATTGCCATGAACTTATAAATACTTAAGTGCATTCAAACATTAAAAATTAAAGAAAATTACTTTAATTATGATACGATACCTTTTTTGTCTAACATTGATTTAAAAAATTTCAAAAGTTAATTTAAAAAATCCATTTTTATTATTATAAATCTTTCATAACAAAAGAAAATTAGTTTAATGTAATGTAGATGTACTTAAAAAATATTATTTAATAAAAAACTAGTTTAGTTTAGAAACAAAAATCACAATTCATTTATTAATACATTTTGCATAATCACAAAATTATAAAAACAAAAAAACTAATAGTAATAAAAACAAGCCACAATAATTTACACTTTTTAACTTTTAGAAAAATGTTTTTCTAAAACATTTTCTATCCTTATTGTGGCTTTAACTAGCTCCGTTATACCAGCTGCTGTTGCTTCAGCGGCATTAGCCATCCTCTTTGCTGCTTCAGCTTGCACCTCAGCAGCATCAGCCATTCTTTTTATAGAATTGGCTTGTTCAGCAGCTGTTGCAGCATTTCTCTCTGCTACTCTCAGCTGTCGGCGGATGAGATTTATTTGCTCATTGACAACTTTTGACTTTTTTGCTGAATGGGAGACTGTTGGGTCATTTTCACCGTCACTGAAACAACTTTCCTGACGTTTTGTACTAGCAGCAAGAGCGGTGGTGTTTTGTTGTTGTTTCAAAGGGCTTTGGTGGACATTTCGGGGTGAGTTTTGGTCATTTGTAGGTTTATTTTTTGTTGGGAAGTTTCCAAACTTCTAGTTGGAGTAACCACTGCAACAGATTTGCTGCACCTAGCTGGTGACTCCACCAGCGCAATAAAACAATCTTTAATTGATTGGTCTTCTACCCCAAACACTTTACCTCCGGGAGCTACAGCAGACGATACAAACAGCGTGCGGTCTATAATAACCTCTAGTTCTGTTAAATTGTTATAGCGGTATAAGCCACCACCCGTCTCTCTAAGGCTCTTTTGGTTTTCCCCAATTTTCTTCTTTGTTCGCGATTTCAAATCTGCCCAGGTCTATAAAACCATAAATATTTAATGGATTTTTTTTCTAACATACAAACAAAATTACTAACCTTTTTCCATTCGCCAATAGTACGTGAAGGAGGTCCAAGCGCATTTAAATTGCTGCAGAGTTTTTTCCACTCCTCGTCCACCGTAAACTTATTGGCACCAAAGACTGGAGCACCCCTGGCTAAATCAGAATTTGCTTCCATAAATAGCACTAATGTTTTCAGTTGCTGCATTGTTGACTTCTTTAAACTGAAAAAACAATTGTTAAATACATACATTCATATGTATATCATATGAATAGTTTATACTTACCACTTGTTATCCATTTGTAAATACTTTTTTATTGTACTTAGATTTTTTAGTATTATTTTTTATTCTTCTTTTTTTATTTATAAGTATGTATACTCATATGTAAATTCTCTTACGAAAGCAAAACCAAAAGTGAGTGATTTTGACATTTCATTCTCAGTGTTGACAACACGTTCTTAACAGAGAAATCGGATTTTATATGAAAACACTTACGTTTTCATTCGAGTTCTAGATCGAGTCACTGTTCGCATAGAAATTGTGTAGAGAAATCGAAATCAATGTTCTTTCTCATAGAATGCGAATGAAAGCGTTCTTTCTTAAAGCAGAAATAAGCCATAAGTGTATATTGTATTTCTTTTTTTCTGGCTTTGCTGTCCCTTTCTATTGATAGATTTATATTAATTAATGAAAAATAAATTTAGTGTCGTACGGGCTTTAATAACAATTATTATTCATATGAGTATATATCAGAAGTGGGAATTTTTTGGGTATTTTTATTACTTTTTTTTACATACTGGCAGCATTACTGAAATGAGGGAATAATAATTACGCTCAAACCAAACAACAAAAACAAGCATAAAATGTGAATGCTTGAGCCAGAAGCCACACCACATTTTTTTGCTTATTAATGGCGCAAAATGAAAGAACGTTAAACATCAGTGTAGAAAATAATATTTCTTTTTATGAAACTGCCATATCAAGCATAAATGTAGAACTTGATTTTTCGTTGATAAAATTTTTAATTCAAATTTGCAAACATTGGCAATGTTTACACTGAATGCTATTTCTTTTATTATTAGTATATAAATTTTATTATAAATTATGTAAAATCGGAAAATTTTTAATACATTATGTGCTTAAAATTATGAAAAAATCAAATTTTTTAAAAGTCACACTTAAAATTGTTACTATTTTGCAAAATAAACAAATTCCCAGTTCAGTGCGAACTTCATTGTTATAAATTTTTTTAAAACCAAAATTATGTTGTGATTTAATTTTAATAAAAACCCGTCGATTTCTTTACCCGTGACTGTGAAATTATTTCATTTATTGCGTCTCAAAATATTTTTCAGCATTTCAGTAGTAAGCATGTAGCATTCGCTTTAAAATGGTAAATTTTGTTTTTTTCCTTAATAACCCAAAAAAAAATCTGAGTTTGAAGAGCAGTGTTGCCGGGAAATAATGATGAGATAAATTGATATCAAATTAGAATTATTTGTTACAATTTTATGGTAAAATCGAAACAATGTTGAATGTGAGTTTTTATTAGTGAAATGCAAAAGGGCAAATCTTTAAATTTTATACCTTTACAGGAGAAAGAAAAAATTAATAAAATAAGAAATATTGTGATTATTCATAAACATGATTTTTTCACAATAAGAATTTTTCTTATTCTTCAGACAGATTTGCTTTATTTAGTAAAAATAAACTATTTGCGGAATCTTCTACTTCCATAAAATATAAGTAATATTTGAGTACTTCACTTAAATGTATCAAATACTTACAGCACAAAATGGTGTAAGCCTCTGTTTGAAAGATCCGATTACGCAAGAATAGTGTAAGCCACAAATGCATCATAATATTCTTTTTTGGTAGCTGTACAGCAAAGAAGACACAATTATTGTTCAAAAAACGTACGGCGTAAGTAACTTTTTTTCGTCGTACAAATTTGAGACGCTTATTTGTTTCTGGTAAAAATTATGCCAAAACGCATTTTCGATTTTATTTGAGGCTTCTTCTTTAATGCAACAATTTCTTACTGCCGAATTCATTTAAATTTATTTATATTTTAGTTCATTTCATTCATTAAAGAATTAATAAATAAATTTCCATTAAAAATCAGTTATTATACATTTTTTACATAAAAAAAAAAAGTTTATGAATTTAAATTGAATAATAATTCATAAGGCAGCAGACAATTCTGTAATTTGAAAGTTTGGCATATTTAGGTTGCACAGTTGGCGTATTTTAGTTTTGAATACCCAGTGAAATTTTTACTACATACATCTTCGATTTGAGACCAATGACAATGTAAGCAAGACCCATCCAATGTCTGTATACAATTTCTATTTACATTTACACAGCGATGGCCTAGGCTGTAAGATTTATCCAACGCAATATACATTGTAAGCGAAGGTTGGATGGGTCCAACACAATATACATTGTAAGCGAAGGTTGGATGGGTCCAACACAATATACATTGTAAAGGAAGGTTGGATGGGTCCAACACAATATACATTGTAAGCGAATGTTGGATGGGTTCAACTATTATTTTTTTTTTTTTTTTTTTTATCTGGGACCAGCACTCAGGAGATGACTCCTATACATGCGAAGCATTGTGCTGGAACTATAGGAAAGGGATAGTAGGAGAAACGACAGGAAGTGAAGCTTAATTAATTATTTTACAGCTCTGCTTTCGCACGTTCTTTGTTAATTCTTTTTAGCAGTGCTGAAGCTTCGGTTCAGTAGCCATTTTTATTATTGTTTTACTTCGCCGGTGCTACACAATACCGACGAAGGAGGACGTTCTGATGCGATTGTGGATTGCTATCAGCTGAAGCCGGTATTGTTCAGTGACCAGTGACTATGCCTTCGCCACTGAAACCTTCCGACAACAACTGACACGCAAAGACACACTAATGCACATCAGAAAAATGCGAGATGTTTATTTTTATTTTAAAAATTTTTAGTCTCAAACTGGGGTTGAACCCATGTCTGTTTTTGGTTTAGTAGTCAACGTGCAGACTACCATCCATCGTGCCATCGCCACCCTATTATGTTGAATTCGGAGTGCAATAAGATGTATCTGAATGCCATTGATCTTGGAATGAATTTTAACTATTGCATAATTAAATTAGGAACTTCATTTTTTTCAACATTTTAATTTTTTATTGTTATATATATTAAATTAATTGTTATAATATGAGAAATAAAAAATAATTAATTAATTATAAAAGTTAAAGAAAATAATTGATAAAATAATACATACATATTATAAGTGTGAAATTTTGACAAAACACTAATTAAATTTCCAAACTTTTCAAGAGAGCAAAAATAGAACAAAATGTTGAAAATTCAAATTATACTAAACGAAGCGTCTTTAAAATTTGTATTTATGACATGTAGATTATTTAGTTTTTCTCCATTTTTCTATTGTACGAAAGTTTGCGGAAGTGCCTGGCTTTATGCACTTTGAAACAGTGTCTAATGTTTGTTTGGCAATCTTTTTCATTTGATCCTTCGCCCTTGGCAGCTTCTGAATTAAAGGATAGAGAATAAATAAATAACATTGTTTAGTATGACAATTTATTGTAAATATAATATTGTGAATTTACCGAAAATGGCCATATTTAAAAGTTTAAAATCTTTAAATGCTTTCTTATTTTTCGTCCCGTCATAATTATACGCTAATATAATAGGCATGTCAAGAATTTTTTGAAAATTTTCGACAAGCCCACCAGGAGTGATTATAATTTTAATGAGACTAACCTGAAATAAAAAAGGAAAAATAATTAATGAAATTGGAATAATATGTTGATCTCTTAGTTATCCTCACATATTTTTCGAAATCTGTTTCAATATTTTGCTCCAAAGCCGTCATATCTTCGTCAGATTTGATTGGGAAATTTGTCGTTTGGCGAACCGGAATATTTTTCTTAATAATTTCTTTTAATATGGCCAGTTCTTCAGAATGGGCGCCAGTATTTACATTAATTTTCTTCTCTATTTCGTCCAAGCGGTGGAAAAACTTCAGAGTCGGGTACGTTATAAAAATGTCCCATAATTGGCCACAAATTTGTTCTAGAACTTTTGAAAAGGGGTAAACCATCTATTCCAATATCTAACAACAGTTCTTCTAATTGACCGGATACAATTTCGTTTTTCAGCGCAAGTACTCTACTTTTAATGCCAATATGATGATATTTTCCAGGTGCAACAGTCTTTATGATCATATCATTGTTATTAATAAAACTGTTGACCGAAAGTGGGACGTCCAACCCTTCTGACCGAAGAATCTTTAACAAGTCGTTACAGCATGTTGTCCCCGGCAAGTATTTTTTATACCAATGTTTGCTTCTTCCTTTTGTTGTACTTCTGTTGAAAGTAAAACTCCTTATTTTTTGGAAAAATTTCTTTAGATGTATTGCTAAAAAGGGTCGTTACACGACTTGTGTTAGTGTATTTGATAGTATTAGTGGGAAAATTGTGGTATGATTTAGTCTAGATAAGTTATAACAAACTCAGCGGTCTTGCTGGGTGAGGTGACTGAGTATATGGATGGCGTTTTGGTGAAGTCTGATGGTGGTTCGAATCATGTTATGTATGTAAGTAAGAAGTATGTTTTAATTTAAATATTGTTTCTTCTATTAGTCTATTTCATAATATATAATGCATATTTCATAAGGAAATCGAGTGCTTTTTGTTTTTTGTTTTTTTTTTTTTTTTTGCATATTTTGAACATATTTGGGGCTACTTAGCGGGTCCAAATAGTATTTAAAGTAAGTAGTCCACCTAGTTACATACACGGACTAAATTTCATTAAAATCGCTGCATCCGTTTCGAAGTTATGGACAATTTTGTACTAAAATTTCAAGAAAAAAACCAAGTTGGTCGTGGATCCGCGGCTGTAGCTCGGAAACTATTTAACCGATTTGCCCAAATTTCAATAGGAAGAGATTCAGGTCTACTACTGATGGATTGACACAAAATGAATTTTATGAGATGATTAATTTGGCCACAAACGCCGTTTCAAGAAACACAAACACAGACAGACGGGCAGACGGACATGGCTCTATCAACTTCTCTATTCATAACCTTTGTGAAAATATATAAATTTTTCTTCTGAGACGAATATTAAAAAAGTTTCACACGGAATGACAAACTTATATATACCCTTTACACTAAAAGTGAAGGGTATAAAAAAAGTAAAAAAAATTTTTTATTAAATACAGTGCAAATATGCACAAATATATGTACTTACAACTCCAAGTTTATTTAAAATACCTTCTTTTTTAATAAATTTTTATTAAATAAAAACTTTTGTTGTTTCTTTGCAAATTTTCTGATTAATTTCTTAGTTTCATATGCAAATAAAAACAGCCGATAATTTTATTATAGACCGAACTTACCCAAAGCAAAAGTTCATGCAACTTTGTACAGAAAATGAAAAATTTTACTTTCTAATTTTATCTCAAAATTGTACAAAAATTGTTATCTGGAATAATGCTTTTGGGTAAATTTAGAGCATTCCATCTTACACGTAGTTCACTTAAAGATAAGCATTTCTCGCAATTGAACTGATCTAGATTCTATATATCATATAGTAAAATGAATGCGCAATATAACTTCCAATTTATATTGTAGCGCTCTAATAATATTATAACTATTATTTTTTTCATAAACATTATTTCTAGCTTATTTGTTGCCTACATATTTAATTATTCTTATGTTACACTTGTAGTCCGCCAACTACATATGGCCCTATAGGCTCGGTTGGTTATTGTTATAAATAAATAAAATAGAATATCTCTTTATATATGATTCCAATTTTAAAATTGGGCTTTTTCCCAAAAAAAATATGTGAAATGTATTGTTACATACTTGATGATATTCTCATAAAGTATTTTTTTATAAAAGCAAACTCAATAAATCAATATATATATGTATGTATATAGATGAGGAGAAAAATTTAAAAACAGAAATATGTATGTGTAATATAAAAAGTAAACTCATGGATTGTTATGTTTTTGTTTATAAATTTTTGGTTTTTTGTTCGTATTCAACTTCAATTCTCGATTGATTAGTTGAACATAAAAATCTGGAATTTGTAGTCAAAAATTGGGAATAGTACTATATGGATATGCTTTCCTTCTCAATTTTTGAGTTTGCTTTTACATAAAAAAATACTTTATGGAAATACCATAAAGTATGTACATTCATATATTTTTTCGGGAAAAAGCACAATTTTAAAATTAGAATCATATATAAATAAAATAAATTTTCGCGAGTTCGGGCCTAATGTATATGTCCGCGGGCGCCCAATTTAGGGTAAACGAACACACCTAATGTTTAAGATAATTTTATTTCCTTTTTCACTTACATATGTTTGTTGTTAAGCTTTGGTGTTATAACCTCTTCAACCAAGATTCTAAAAAATTCTATATTTATATTAAAACGTTAAAGAAAAATAATTAAGATCGCTAAATACACAAAAAAAATGCTAGGCACATTTACAAAAATTCAGAACAAAGAGTTTTATTCGATTTTTATTTTTAAGGAAATCAAACTCTGAATAAAAATATGAAGGAACGACTGAAGAAAAGGAAGAAACAAAATGCACGTACTGAAAAAAAGGTTGCACATATTGCTGATGTCCTCGACAATTTCACCTTAGACATATCAAATGCTGATGATGACAAATACGATTTTGATGAGGACTACGTAGTTGAATAGTCGGTGCTTAATTATCTTATTAACATATATAATTAAATAAATACTTTTTTATTTATAGTTTCTATGTCTATATTATTTGCATATATTTTATATACATGTATGTATAGGGAACTGCTTGAAAATAAATTTGAAAATTATTTTTATACCAAATTTATACATTTCGCTATCAATCTTATATACCTTTCAGTATATATTTACATTGTAGTACGAGTATATTTATGTAATAAAAATTTTTATTGTATCCATAACAGAATCTGTAGATCTAGTGTTTAATAATAACAAAATGAACCGTAATACGCGATGGTATCGAGTAACAAAACAAGTTACATCATACGATTTGCCATTGGATACTTCAGTATGGAGAAAAAACAATTTATTTAAGCAAAACTTAAAAAAGAAACAAATTTTTTGTAAAAAAGAAAACAATTTAAAGTTAACCTTTTGCCAAAATACTACTGGTGGCAATCAAAAATCATATGGGCAAATTCTGCGTGACGAAGGCTACGTACGAGTTTTCTTATTAAAATATTTTTATTTATTCATAAGATAATGTCTCTTATCAAAATTTAAAAAAATATAATTATAGCGAAGCAAAACAAGAATCAGTACCAACAAGGTATAGATATATGTATATGTATATGTGTATGTATATATGTATACAAAAATAATCAAACATTACGATTAGAGGTTCAGTTTCTTCCTGTACAAATTAACTGCCTGGATCATGATATCGAATGCAAATGAAAACGAGTCACTCACTTTCAGTAGATTTTGGTGCTCACTAATATTTTTGTTGTCGTTCGATGGGACTTACGTTGTTCACGTAAGACATTTACCAATTGTTAAATATGTAGATTGCCACATCAATTATATTAAAATTAAATCGCTAAAACGCTCGAAATTGCGACTCTGTGCTTTGTTCAATTGAAATTAATGACAGCGAAAATATAAACAGACAAATATTATTTATTTTAAACAAAAGTGATTTGTTCATATTTATTCTTTAAAATAATGTAATGTTAAAATAGTGCAGAAAAGGGGGCTTAAATCTAGTTTATGGAAGCCACTCCGAATTTAAAAAAAGTTACCTCATCTGATAGAAAACTTAATTTTAAGAAAAAAAAGTTTAGTGCAAAAATCTTCGGCAAGGTATATTTTCCGAGTTATGGGTCTCGGAAGTTTTACAATAAAAATGTCATTGTGTTTAATATTTCTTAGCTTATTGGGTCCCGTCAAAGGCCGGTTATGCAGAAAATCTTTAGTTAGCGAAGCCGGTTTGTGTTATACCATAGAGGAGAAAATCCTCAAGCCCAGCCGAAGGCCGGCTATGCGGGAAACCTTTAATTAGCGAAGCCGCTGTGTGTTATACCATAGAGGAGAAAATCCGTAAGCCCGGCCGAAGGCCGGCTATGCGAAAAACCTTTAGTTAGCGAAGCCGGAGTGTGTTATACCATAGAAGAGAAAATCCTTAAGCCCGGCCGAAGGCCGGCTATGCGGGCAACCTTTAGTTAGCGAAGCCGGTGTGTGTTATACCATAGAGGAGAAAATCTCTAAGTCCGGCCGAAGGCCGGCTATGCGACAAACCTTTAGTTAGCGTGTGTTATGTCATAGAGGAGAAAATCCTTATACAAAATATGGCAAAAAATTACTGCTTTTTTTAAACACTGTTTTGACATTGCATACGGATATTGTTGCAATGAATCAAAGACTTATAATGAAAATGGCAAAATATATCGACGACTTTGTAGGTCCGTAACTCTCAAACTATGCGTTGCCGAAGATTTTTATACTAAACTTTTTTTTCTTAGAATTTAATTTTCTATCACCTAAGATAATTTTTTTTAAATTTGGAGTTGCTTCCATAAACTAGATTTGTTCCAAAAAGGGTGAGCTAAATAAATTGTTTTTAAACCTGGGCCGATATTAAAGTGTTTAAAAAGAAAAATATTTGTCAGCTAAAAAAAATGCTTCATTTGTTGATTGCAGTCCATTTTTAGAGGAGTATGAGGAACACGTTCCTCTAAGACAATTGAGGGACAGTAGCAATGTTCTTCATATGCCAACGAATCTGAAAGTAATTTATGTATGTATGTATACATACATATGTACTTTCATAAAGTTGTTATAAGTATGCATTTCTGCAATATTCTCTAGGTTTTTGGCATACTTTCGTGTCTTCAAAGAGATATTTAAATTGCTGTTGGAAACACTGCAGCCAAAATTGAAGCCTGGTTCCCGAAGCTCGCAAATCCGGCCAGACATAAACCGGCAACTTTTTTAAGGTTATTGGAGACCGGTAGCTATCAGCGCACGTTGGACAATGAAAACGTTTCCTCGACAGCAAGAGCGTCCGTCGGCCGCATCATTTCTGAGTTCTTGCCACTATTTGAGGACTGGATTTGCCCCAGATGGATATCAATGCCAACTTTGGAGGAGGAACGGAAGCTAAAGGCAAGCTTTTTTGACCACCCTGGTTTCCAGGTATTATATGCTGTGTAGACGAAACACACGTACGAATTAAGTCACCCGCGGTCGAATTGCGTGCTTTATATTTTAACAGAAAAGGTTACCAGAGTTGGAACGTAATGATGGTATGTGAAATTGTATATCCTTACTTTTATATCGTTATAAATATTTATGTATTTATATAAAATTTTATTTTTAGATTTGTGAACATAAAATGTTAATTAGGTTTGTTGATGCACGGCATTCCGGCTCCCTTACGTTAAAGACGCCTTTCAGGAACACAAGAGAATACCACGAAAGGCCGTATAACAAAAAACATATAAGCGCACGTAATGTAGTGGAGCGCTGCTTCGGAATTTTGAAAAACAGATTTCGTTGCATAATTTATTCATGTGGTTTGCACTATAGTCCAGAACATGCAACAAGAATAGTTAATACATGCTGTGCCTTGCACAACATGTGCATTAAGTTTACTGTTGCTGAACAAGTTGACGATATAACAGTTGACGAAGATGAACTTGTTGCATCAGCAATTCGTCGGAATATAGCAATTAATTTATAGTTTTATTTCTTTCTAATTTACTTTACTTTATTTTTTTATAAAGGAGTAAAGTTTCTTACTTTAATATATAACTCAATTCTCAGATTAAAGCACTTTCCTTCGCAATGGAAATGTGCTGAAGTAGTAATGATACATAAACCGAAGAAGCCTGAAAATGTTGTAACATCATATCGCCCAATAAGTTTGCTAATCACATTCTCAAAATATTTGAAAAAATTTTTCTGAGAAGAATGTTACCTTTGTTCGAAAAATTTTGTATTATTCCAGAATACCAATTTCGATTCAGACGAAACCATGGCACCCCCGAACAATGCCATAGTATAGTAAATTATATACAGACTCTTTGGAAAACAAAAAATATTGTTCAGGTGTATTTTTGGATGTATAGCAAGCCTTTGATAAAGTCTGGCATAATGGATTGTTATATAAACTTAAAATATTACTTCCAACACATTTCTATCTCATACTAAAATCATATCTTGATGACAGATGTTTCTATGTTAACGTGAATGGAAACTTTTCGGAGATATATAGTATTAAAGCTGGTATCCCTCAAGGTAGTGTATTAGGTCCTATTTTGTATAGAATTTTCACATAGGATATGCCAGTTATAAATAATGTCTTGGTAGCAACATACGCTGATGACACTGCAATTCTTGCAGCCAATATAAATCCGAATGCTGCTTCAATACTCCTTCAGGAAGAAATCAATGAAATTGGAAGTTGGTTAAATAAATGGAAAATTAAAGTAAACACAGAAAAATCTACACATGTTACCTTTACATTACGTCGCGGAAATTGTCCAAATGTTTCTCTTAATAACAGCCACATACCACAACATGACTCGGTCAAATATTTAGGACTACACATTGATCGTAGACTTACATGGAAAAATCATATAAAAGCTAAAAGACAACATTTGAATTTAAAAACTAAACGCCTTTTTTGGTTAGTGGGACAAAGATCAAAACTTAGTCTTGAATGTAAAATAATGATATATAAAGCAATTTTAAAACCGGTTTGGACCTACGGTATACAACCTTGGGGCACAGCCAGTAACTCCAATATAGAAATATTACAAAGGTTTCAATCTAAAACATTGCGTTGTATAATTAATGCTGGTTTATATCATGATGACTTATCAGTTTTGACGGTCAAAGACGAAATTCGGAATTTTAGCAGAAATTACTTGGATAGGTTAAGTAATCACAGCAACGTATTGGCAATTACTTTGCTAGATGATACCAATGAAGTTCGTAGACTGAAGAGAAATCACGTACTAGATTTGCCATTTCAGAAATGACTATATATGTATATGCATATATGTATGTATGTACATACCATATACAGTCTAAGAAAAAAGTCTAAATACACGTCCTAATTTTTGAGTTTTAGGAAGTTTGTAAAGAAAATGTAAAAAACATGTATGACAATATTTACGGCACCAATAAGTAAGTATAAAATAAAAATGCAATTCATAAATACTGTAAACACAGTAATAATAAAAACGTTAAAAAATCGTAGGAAAAAAGTCTACATACAGTGTGGTAACTCCACGTAGTAAATGGAAAATAAAGAACAAAAGCAGGAAAACAACCGTTATTTTTTGTTTTAATTGCTTTTACAAGCACTATATTCATTTTAATTGAGAAAGTGATATATTAAGAAGACAATATTTAAACTTTAATCGTAGAAAATGGAAAAAAGAAAAAAAATAGAGATTTCAGTTAGAAATGTAGTGGTTAATTTGCCGAAAGAAGGTAAATCTCTTGGAGAAATTTCAAAAATAAATAAAAATATTATCCGAAATTATAAAATGACAAATAGTACTGAAAATAGACCACGAACTGGTAGACCAAGAAAGCTTTCGAGATGCGATGTTAGCAGCATTCTAAAAGAACTCAATCGGAATCCAAAGTTCAGTGCCCCAAAATTGACGGAACACATTGAAAAATGTTCTAACATTATTGTTACACCAAGAACAGTTATAAACGCTTTACACCAGAACAGGTTTAAAAGCAGAGTAGCACGAAAAAAGCCATTACTTTCAGCAAAAACCGTAAACTTCGACTTGAGTTTGCTAAGGCACATCTAAACAAGGATATCGATTTTTGGAAACGCGTTATATTTACTGATGAAAGTAAATACAAAATTTTTGGAAATGATGGTCGATCCAAGGTTTGGAGAAAACCTAACACTGCGCTTGATCCAAAAAATATTATACCTACAGTGAAACATGGTGGTGGCAGTGTTATGGTTTGGGGGGCTATGGCATCATCTGGAGTGGGTCGGATGGTGTTTGTCGAAGGCAATATGGATCGCTATCAATATAAAAGTACATTGGAACAAAATCTAAAGTCATCCGTTGACAGTTTAGGCCTGGGCTATCAGTTGGTTTTCCAACAAGACAACGATCCGAAGCATACCGCTCACGTTGTTCGAGACTGGCTTTTGTATTATGCTCCAAGGCATCTGAATTCTCCACCACAATCACCAGATTTGAACCCGATCGAGCACGTATGGAAAGTTCTCGAAAAAATGGTGCGAAAATATGACATAAGCAGTCGCCAAAGTCTGAAAACTGCTCTTGTACGCGCATGGGCTTAAATCACACCAGATATAACAGCAAATTTGGTTAATTCGATGCCCCGTCGTCTTCAAGCAGTAATTGATGCCCAGCGTGGACCTGGGCCTGTGTTTTTATATTAAAAACGTTAACTTAATGTTTAATTTTGTTGCTGTATGTAGACTTTTTTCCTGTGAGTTTTATATGTTTTTGTTGTTTTTGTTTTAATAATACTTTTGAATTACATTTTTAATTTAAAAACAAAACTATTTATTGGTGCCTTAAATGTTACAATAAAATTTTCCATAAAATTCTTTACAAATTTCTTAAAAATCTAAAATAAGGGGGTGTATTTAGACTTTTTTCTTAGACTGTATGTGTAAAAATTTGTATTGTCTAATTGTATATATGTAAATACATAGTATATAGAATTTTTATTTTTTTTTATATCCTTTACTATATTTATGAATATATTGTTGTTCTCAAAGGAGTTCAGCAGTAATTGTTAATATTAGCGACTTCATAAAATTTACTTATTATCTTTAATTAATAGATTGTAAATAAAGTTCAAATAAAAAAAAAAAAAAAAAATTTTGATTGTATTTATTGTTTTGGTTCTTATTAATTACCGGTTATCAATTAAAAATGTTAAAGTTTTAGTTATTTTATTTATAAATTGTTTTTATTTTTCATTTTATTACTGTTTTCATATTACTCATAAATTCATGGACAACTTTCTTATAATAATTTGTTAATTTCATTGTTATTTCTTATAGCTTATAATTTTTTAGTTGTTTTATGTTTGATTTGCTTGATTTTATGTAATGTTGGACCAATAATTCAAGTGTGTCAGCTATCTTAGCTGACGTTTTTACGGTGCTCTGCATCATCTGCCATTCTTTGAGCAGAAGAAGCAAGGATTTGTGTGGCTTCCACCAAAGTTTTTATTACATCCACTTGGTCTTTGGCTACAGCTACAGACTGCTTACCCACTTTTAGTTGCCGGCGCATTAAAGTTAGTTGTTCGTCAGCAACGGTTTTTCTTTTTTTTTGACGAAGCGAAAAAAGATGGCTCATCACCCATGTCAAGCGTGTGTTTTCTGTTGAAAAAAGTTGGGTGGTTGTGCATCGACTCTGTTGATTCTCAGGCTCTTGGTTGCTGCTAGTTTCTTTCTGCCTCGATGGTGTAACAACTGCTACAGCCTTAGAAGTCTTGGGAGGCGTGTCTTTTAGGGCTGCGAAGCAATCGACTCGGTTGGTTTTGAACTGTTTCCAGCCGAAAACTCAAACACATTGCCACTGGATGCAGCAGCTTTCGACAGAAACAAAGTTCTATCTACAACCTGCTCCAATTCCGTTAATGGATTCGACCGAAAAAGACCGCCACCAGTTTCCATAAGGCTTGTTTTATTCTCCACTATCTTCTTTTTTGCGCGGGATTTTAAATCTGCCCAGGGCTACGAAAAAATAACACACGAACGTAAATACACAGAAGATAAATAAGCATCACAAAATAAAAAGTTTCATACCTTCCACTTTTCAACAGACCGAATTGGAGGCCCAAACGAATTTAAATTTTTGGCCAGATGTTCCATTGATCTTCTATAGACATTTTTGAATATCCAAATACAAGCCGTCCTCCAGCAAAGTCAGGGTTTGCTTCCATATAATCAACAAGTGCCTGCATTTGGGCTATTGTTGATTTTTTAATGCTAAATTACGTAAAAGAAGTATATATGTATATGTATATTTTTTTTATTTATTTATTTATTTAAATTTAGTCAATGGATATAATCCTTACAGACTAATAACAAGGTACTTATGACTATATTGAATTTATGAATTCAGAAAAACAATGATTTTATGCTTTATAACATTATTATTTAAAGAAAAATCAACAAATTCAGACAAATTATTAAATTGTCGGCATAACCTCGTAAAAGGATCAGCCATAGCATAATTAGATCTACAAAAGTTAATAACAAGAGGATAATAATGACGAATACTACGACAAGCTACACTAAATTTAACAGAATTTAACAGAAATTCGGAGCAAATATTACCATTGATAAGGTTTATCATAAAAGACACTTTTGAGAGTAGGTAGTTTTATTAATGCTAATCTACTCGTATAGGAAGGCAAATTTGTTGAGGAGCTCCATCGAAGGCCACGTAAACAGAATAACAAGAATTGTTTTTCCACAGATTCAATACGAATGTTATGAAAGTCGTAGTGAGGATCCCATATGATTGATCCGTATTCCAAAATAGGTCTAACTGGCGACACATACAGCTGTTTCGTAATGTAAGGGTCAGAAAACTCTTTAGCCCAGCGCTTTATAAAGGCAAGCACACCTCTAGCTTTATTTACAGCCAAGGTAATATGAGAAGAAAAATTTAACTTAGGATCCAGTAAAATTCCAAGATCAAGAAATGAATCAACTAACTCCACCTGATGATCTCCCAAAGAGTAGTTAGCTGCAATTGGGTTACTTCTGGAAAAGCGTATGCATTTACATTTCTTTAAATTCAGCTCCATCATGTTATGTCTGCACCATACAAAAAAGTTGTTGAGATCATTCTGAAGATAAACGTGGTCGATAAAATTATTAAAAGAATAAAAGATTTTAACATTGTCAGCGTACATTAGTATATTGGCGAAGTTGATAACATTAGGAAGATCGTTAATAAACAGCGAAAATAGAATCGGCCCAAGATGGCTTCCTTGGGGAACACCAGATGAGACATACATATATATACTTAGAAGAACTGTTGCTAAAACGAATGGTTTGATTTCTATCAATTAAATACGATCTTAACCAGTTTAAACTGTTATTAGTTACGCCGAATAGATCCAGTTTAGCAAGAATAAGTTGATGGTTGACTTTATCAAATGCTTTACTGAAGTCCGTATAAATGGCATCAGTTTGTTTCTTCTGGGTAAATACATAATTGACTAAAGTAGTTAAATGAAGAACATTAGTTGTAGTTGAGCACCCTCTTATAAAACCATGTTGATTAGGTGACGTTAACGATGCAGTGTGATGACATAAAAAGTCGGCAAGTAGTTTTTCAGACAGTTTCGGAATGGCACTTAATTTAGCTATACCTCTATAATTCGTAATATCGGACTTATTACCAAATTTATATAGAGGTATTATATACGAATCTTTCCACAATACAGGAAAATAGCCATATTTTATCGAAGCATTAAACAATAAAGTTAATGGTGTGGCAAATGATTCAGCACATCGCTTTAAAATACAACTTGGAACTCCATCAGGACCATAATTAAAGGACATTTTAAGTTTTTTCAAGTTAGACAAAATATCAGTGCACTTTAGTGCAGGAAAAGATATTACTAGATTCGATGCAAGCGCATAGGGATATTGATTTCCATTATCGTAAACAGCATCAGAATAAGTACTGGCGAAAAACTCAGCAAACAAATCACACATAACATCAACGTTGCTAGATTCTTGATTGAAGACATACAGGCAGTCAAAAATTACATGTGATAATTACTAAGAAGAAAACAGAGTCAAAGGGAAAAATTATAAGTCGCACTGACAAACACTAGCAGAAACAACAAGCTATTTTGGAAAGTTGCTACACTTCCATCTTCAGCGTTCTTCGTGTTTAAACAATTGCAAGATTATTTCATTCTCAATCCTTCTTAGATCTATTGAAGAACTGTTTCTAGAGTTATTGCAAATTATGTGGTGACCCCTCCGCTTTTTTCTATATAACGGTAAATCTCGAGAACCAGAATCAATCCAAAAAAAATAATTTATAGGCATTGAATCGGAGTACCATATGTATTCAAATTGACTATGAAATCTTATACCACACAAAAAAATTTTATTTTGTCGACCTGTGTTATCGTAAGAAATATTTTATTTTGGCTATATACGAGTAAACGAGAACAATTTTTTTCCGTTGCTAATAACTGTTTTAAGGCCCGTTCAGACTATTATACTTTGTATTAATACTTGTCAAAAATTCAAATAATACGTGCAAGTGTGATAGTGTGAACGCAAAATGTTATGAAAACCACAAGTATTACGATAAACAATTGACATCCCATAATACATTCTCATTTTTTGAAAATTTTCTAAACGATAATACTTTTCATCTGATTAAAATTCACAAGCCAACTGTTCCGCCTCCGGTGGCGTGCCGTCCATTTTTTGTTATTTTTTTCTTCATATAAAGGCCCAACATTTTTAAAATTTTAATCGCATAGAAATATATTTCGTCTTAAAAGCTTTTTTAATATTATTCATTTGATTTATTTCCTTTATCTAAATTGAATATTTTAACCGCTGCATACTTTCAAGAGGCGGCACGTTTGCCATCTACGTAAAAAAACCTGCCGCCGTTAGCCAATAATAATAATAGTTCAATATGCGCATGCTGCTTGTGTTTCTTTATTATAGCTAAAGCCATCAAAACTCCCACAAATTTACATTTATTTCTTTTTTGAAATAACATGACTTTTCCTTTTTTTAATTTTAAAACACTTTTGTTTATTAAAAATTATTTTCTCAACTTCTGTTTTTTTTTGTATTTTCTCTCTATTTCAAGTGTGATGGTGTGAATACAAAATGTCAGTTTACATTAGATTTTTTGACAGTCGCAATAAATGTATTTAGATTTCTGTATCGTAAAATGTGATGAAAGTCTTAATACTTGTATAATAGTCTGAATGGCCCTTTAGTAACGAAAAAACTGTCGTGGTTACCCATAACCATTAACGAAATAAATTTATATTTTTTGGTTATTTTATTTATATTTCTTTTTTTTATCTTTAAACGATAATATGCATATAAACCATAAAACAATTTAACTACACTTTCTTAGATTCTAAAGGAGATGGAGAAAACTTGATAACAGGGTTAAGTAACCTACCTGAAAAAATTTCTTCAAAACTCGCATAAAATTAAAAGAATCACTTATATTTTGATAAAATAGTTTATTTTACATGGACATGCATTTTTACATGGTACACAATATTCAATACAGAAACCGATTTTTTAAATTTTGTCACTTGTATAGTTTTACGTTTTATATGACGATATGTACTACTCTAACCTTTAAAGGTTCGTACCGTTCTATTTTTTTTATTTTTTTTATCTGGGACCAGCACTCAGGAGATGACTCCTACACATGCGAAGCATTGTGCTGGAACTATAGGAAAGGTATAGGAGAAACGACAGGAGGTGAAGCTTGATTAATTATTTTGAAGCTCTGGTTTTGCACGTTCTTTGTTTATACTCGTAGCAGTGCTGAAGCTTCGGTTTAGTAGCCATTTTTATTATTATTTTACTTCGCCGGTGCTACACAATACCGACGAAGGAGGGAGTTGTGATGAGATTGTGGATTGCTATCAGCTGAAGCCGGTATTGTTCAGTGACCAGTGACTATGACTTTGTCACTGAAACCTTCCGACAACAACTGATACACAAACACACACTAATTAATGCACATCTGAAAAATGCGAAATGTTTATTTTTATTTTAAAATTTTAGTCTGAAACTGGGGTTGAACCCAGGTCTGTTTTTGGTTTTGTAGTCAACGTGCAGACTACCATCCATCGTGCCATCGCCACCCATCTATGATACTTTCATATATGAAATTGAATCATTCATTTCTACAAGAATTATTTAACTGCAACAAAAAACAAACGGTAATTTAAAAATTATTATATTATGCTTAAAATGTGTAAACTTCATTTATTTATTTTTCATGAATGGAAAAAATAAATCAAAAAACAATCAGGTAGTTTTTAGTAACTTCATTTAATCTTGACCACTAAAGGTTCGTGCAGCGTTACCATTTATTTTTTAAGAAAAACTTTATTTTTAAATCTTGATTTTTCAACAAAAACTTTTTCCCACAAAACAGTCCAAAAAAAGAGAAAAGCCCAAAAATATATGTTTTGAATTATTTTTTAATGAAAATAAGATAAACAAAACAAACAAAAAAAAGGTAAACAGAAACAAACTTATTCATATTCTTCCCAGGATTTTCAGTACTTTACCTTTTTTTTAGCTTCTGTTGGAGCCTCCGGTGTTTTTGTAGCATATTCTACTTTATTTTCTCCACTAGCATTGCTGCTTAAAAATACTGACAACCATAAACTACAGAAGTATACTGTGTCAATATTTTGCGAAATATTAAAAACAATTTATTTTGCATACCTTCTTTGTATATACAAAACAACAGCAAATTTAATTCTTTTGTTAAGTTACTAAAAATGAAACATAAGTAAACATAATAATAATAACAACAACGATGATGAACAAAACAACAATTCGGTACCACCGCCAATATTTATACCCGACGTTAAAGACATTAAAAGTATGATAAACAGTTTTTTTAAGGTAACCAAATCAGAAGACTTCTTATAAATCGCTAAAGGATGGCCAAGTCCGATTAATGACAAAATCAGTAGATTCCTATAGAATAATAGTTAAATATCTGGATGAAAAGCTAATAAAATTCCACACATTTCAATTAAAACAAGAAAGAAAAAAAAAGAAATTTTATAAGAAATCCTAACAATTATACTAATAACGTGGAGCCAGAATTTGATATTAATGTCAATAATTTTCCAAATATTAATGGTAATAATGGGATAAAAACCATTAGTAATGGACATAGCCATAATTCAAAACAACTTTTATATTCTCAAGCTGTTAAAAACAACAACCAGCAATACGAAAATTTGTTCAGCTAATTTCAAAGAATAGAAGCTCTAATGGAAAAACAGATTGAAACCACCGCCACATTACTTAAATGATGTCTACACTTCTAGCCAAACTATGCAACTAAATCTACGTATAGCAATATGGAACGCAAACGCTCTTTCCAATCACACACACGAAATTGATATCTTCCTCAACACCAACTACGTTAATATACTATTAATTTCAGAAACTCATTTTACTAGTAGATCCTATTTCTATGATTTAATAAATACTAACCATCCAGATAACCGCGCTCATGCAGGTTCTTGTATTTTTTTTTTTTTTTTTTTTTTTTTGTCTTGGACCGGCACTCAGGGGATGACCCCTACACATGCGATGCATTGTGCTGGAACTAGGAAATTAGGTTATGGGAAGGAGGATAGAGGGAGTAGTGTTTATTGACATTTGGTTTAAATCTTCCCATGCTAAAAGTGACAGGAAACACCTCTGCGAGTAGTCTATTCCACATACGTGCCGTTCGGCCAAAAAACGAATTTTCCCTGTAATGCGTAGTGCGAGTCGCCCTCAAATAGACCACAAATGGATGCGCTCTTAATGATGATCGCGTCGTGCGCGCGAATAACCGGGTTTCGGGAACAAGTTCCCTGATTTCATTAGAACACATCCCATTATAGTAACGATAGAACAACGAAACGCACCCCACGTTGCGACGATGCTCAAGAGAGTCAATAGAGTTGGCTACCCTACTGTCTCCTATGAGTTTCTTCGCCCTTTCTTGTACACGGTCGAGTAACTTCAAAATAGTCTTTGGAGCACCGGCCCACACATGAGAGTTGTATTCCATTTTCGGTCGGATGTAGGCGGTATAAATAGTGAGGAGATCAGATGGGGTGAAGTATGTCTTACACCGCCTTAAAAAGCCTAGGCACTTGAATGCTTCCTTTGAGACCTCAGTCCATCGGACATCACACTGAATTTTCATGCCAAGAAAATCAAGAGCTTCTGTTTATGCCACCCATTTTTACAGATGAGGCAGCGTGATCGTGCATACGGCGGTGTGTTAGCATGCAGCATTTGGTCTTTTGGGAATTGAAATCGACCCTGTTCGCGTGACCCCATTCCAATATTCTCGTGAGGTCACCTGTTAGCGAATCATTCATATTCTGCCGCGTCGCCGCGATCATAGTTGATGTCGGCCTACGATCGAATGAATATGAATGGCAGATACTGCTGTCATCTGCGAAAGAGTGGATAGGGTTTGAAGTATGACATAGGACGTCATTAAGAAAAATAAGAAATAAGGTAGGAGAAAGAATGGAGCCTTGTGGTACCCCTGAATTGATCTTGAACTCGTTTGATGAGATCCCGTCTATAACAACTCTTATAGCGCGATCCCTGAGAAATCTCGATATAAATCGAGAGAAGATATCACCGACACCAAAAGCAATAAGTTTGGACAAGAGTGCTCCATGCCACACTCTGTCGAATGCTTTTGAAATATCTAGAGCCACTACCTTACTTTCGCCAAAATGGTGGATGGATCGACACCATTTTTCCGAGAGGAAGGCTAATAAATCACCCGTGGAACGTCCTCCACGGAAGCCATATTGCCGGTCGTTAAGTGAGCTATTGGACTCCAGATATTTCATAAGATGGAAATTTAGCATACTCTCCATTAGTTTAGAAATGGTAGAGCATATTGCGATTGGGCTTGCCTCTCCCTTCTTGGGGATTGGCGTAACATTTGCAACTTTCCAGCACGACGGAAATTCACCTGCATGATAGAGGGTGCTGAAAAGGATTGCCAGAGGACGCGATAACGTCGAAGAGCACTGCTTCAAGACCAGTGCCGGAATTCCATCCGGGCCAGGAGACTTATTTATGTTAAGGTCCGATAAAACCCTTTTAACTGCACGAGCCCGAAAGTATATCTTTGGCATAGTTACGGATACACGCTCGGATGCGGGCAGTGGTTGATTGCTTTCCGGCAGGTGAGAATTACCTGCAAACATTTCAGATAGGAGGTTAGCTTTTTCAACCGGGTCAGTGAATATTTGATCAGCCTTTAAAAGAGACGGAATAGAAGAACTAGCATTTCCCTTAACTCTTTTAACGAATGACCAAAAGCTTTTACTTCCCCGTGGGGCAGTAAGAACTTTAGCGCGAAGACTCTGCTCGTACAAAGCTTTTGCACACGAAGTTCTCGCCCTTTTGCGCATCATATCAGTATCAGCGTTTTTATTATTCCGCCAGACACTAAATGCTTCCTCTCTGGATCTGACTGCAAGTCTGCACGTCTGATTAAACCAAGACTTTGGTCTAGGCCTAATCGAAATTTGCTTCGATGGTATGAACGTTTTCATACCAAGCATTATTATATTTTGAACCATTTTAGCCATGGCATTGACATCATTGTCGAGGAAGCAGAGCCTCCAACTGAAATGCCGAAAGAAATCGTTGAGCTCAGCCCAACGTGCCTTTTCGTAAATATATTTCAAACGTTTCATAGCTGGCGGTGAAACGCCTCGAAGTTCCGCAAACGAAAAGAAGGCAGAAATGGTGCAATGATCCGAATTACCGAGAGGTGCGCTAATGTTCATTTCATACTTTTCAGGGTGTGAAGTGAGAAAAAGGTCGAGGGTGTTGTGTTGGTGCCCGTCAACACATGAAATATGTGTTGGTTCATTCACTAATTGCGTAAGGTGATTGTGCGCTGCGAATAGCTCAGCATATTGGCCTTCTGGAGTTGTACTGCTCGAATGGCGGAGCCACGATAAATTATGGACATTGAAATCACCAGCAATAACGATTTCACTGTTCGGGTAATTTTCGAGGATCCCCGATATATTGTCGGCATCGAAGTTCTGTATAGTCTTCTCCCTTTCCGTGTTTGGGCTTCTGTAAAGAAACCCGAAATGCAGAAGATGTGCCCTGATTTTGAATTTAACCCAAAGACAGCTAAATTCGGGATCATGCGTGTCTAAAGATTGCTGGCACTGGTACACAACTTCATTGCGTATATAAATTGCAAGGCCCCTGTGTAGATAGAAAAGAGATAGGAGGCGATACCCAGGTATGTGAAAATCCTGTGGGTCAGCATCCTCAGACACCTGGGTTTCACTTAAGGCGAAAACATCCGGCCGATGGAGACAAACGTGAGCATAGACAGAGAAGAAATTTGCCCTTAGACCACGTATGTTGCAGAAGTCAATTCTAAATCGGCCTGTCATGATTAACGCGAGAAAACCTAAATGAAATGTCTATCTTTTGTATTGTAGTTGCCACTGAGCTAATCGCTGCTTGAACGACTGCCGGTGATCAGTGTTACTCCTTCATCACCAAACAGTCTAGCAGTAACCAACACAATGGCACCAACAATGCAAAAGATTTAGTCGGGTATGGTAAAGGGAATTAGCACAATGCCACGAAAAAAGGCCATGAAAGACCTCATCCGGTCACCGTGACCCGAAGTGACAGCACTGGTTGGTAGTGTCAGCACTAATGTATTTTAAATGTCGTTCCGTCACTGGTAACGGGGCTTTTCCTTTTCTTATATTTGTTTTTTGTGTAAGTTGTTGTTCATTCGTGTATATGTTTGGAATACTTTATTTTTGTTTTGTCTCCAGGTTTTTTCACTGTTTAATTGTTATAGTTTTTGTATTTTATTTTCAGTTTATTGTTTTTGTTAATTTTTCGTGTAAGTGAATTTTTTCAGTTGTTTATGTTTATTGTGTTTTTCTATTTGTCATTATCTTATTTATTAATTTTTTGGCACTTGTTCTGTTTTATTTTTAATGTGAATAATAAATTCGATTCCCGTTTCAATTTTATTTATTTGGACCAAAAGAAGACGCGTGTCTACCAGACGAACGAATAAACACTACTCCTACTATTTGCTCATGTTTCCTTGTAGGACTGTTTTTGTAAACTCTTAAACACAGAAACAATATTTTATCGGTCCAAAATGAAGATAAAAATCGCTTAACGTTCATTAGAAAGAACCAAAATAATTTAAAAAATTTTTAACATTTTTTTACCAAGTCTTCAATAAAATACGAAATATTGAGTGAAATTGGGGACAATTTTTTGCAAGCAACTAATATTAAAGTGAAATGTAACCAATCGGATGTTGTCATTAGTTCAATATATTTTCCTCCGCGACATACTGTAAAATGATCAGATTACCACCAGTTGTTTACTTCATTGGGTCAGAGATTTATTGTGGGAGGTGACTATAACGCTAAACATCCTTGGTGGGGCTCAAGGCTATCGAATCCTAAGGGAAAGGAACTGGACAAATGCTTCAGAAATAACAATTACTCTGTTCTATCTACCGGATCCCCGACATATTGGTCGTCTGATCCCCGAAAGCTTCCAGACTTGCTACATTAGCCGTTTGTTCAGGAATATCAAGTAATCAGCTGGAAATAAAAATCTTCATGATCTGAGCTCCGACCATACTCCAATACTCTTAAATTAAATTTCTGTTAATTTAAAGTCATTCAATAATATCATTATAACACCTCATACTAACATTCAATCATTTCAATTCTGGCTTGATCAAAATATTAACTTGAATATTCAATTGAAAACTGCTGAAGAACTGGAAGAACAGTTTACAAACGTAATTCATGAAGCTGATAATTTAGCGACACCTAGAAATCCTAATATTCAAAGAAATAATATTCAAATATCAGCTGAAGATAGTTTATAGCAGAAAAGAGAAGATTACGAAGAAATTGGTTCTTAAGTAGAAATCCTCTTGACAAGAGATTATTCAACAAAGCATGCAAAGATTTGAAAAAATTACTGTATGAACACAAAAACAAAGCAACTGCTGAATTAATTGAAAAAATTAACAACTCCAAATACGACAAACATCTTTTGTGGAAATCAACGAAATTTTTGAAGAGGCCAACTAAACGTAACAAAATAATAACAAATAATGATGGTACTTGGTGCAAATCAGATAAGAGCAAAGCGGAAGCCTTTGCCTTACATTTATCTAATATTTTCCAACCTTATGAAGAAAATAGTATTCAAGAACAAAATGAAATTGCTACATTTTTAGACTCTCCATGTCAACTAGATCTACATATAAAGTTTTTCACCCCTACCGAAATAGCATCTGAAATAAAAATGCTACACCCAAATAAGTCACCTGGCTATGATTTAATTACTGCAATCGTTGTAGAGAAATTAAGTCGAGAAAGTGTATTATTTTTAACAGTAAGATACAACTAAATTCTAAGATTGGATCACTTCCCATCACAATGGAAATGCGCCGAAATTATTATGATTTCAGACCAATTAGCCTACTTGCAATATTCTCAAAAATATTTGAAAAAATATTTCTAAGAAGATTGTTGCTAATTCTAGAAAGACAAAATATTATCCCTATCATCAGTTTGGCTTCCGTCATAAACACGGAACTCCAGAACAATGTCATAGAATAACTAACGCCCTTGAAAATAAACGCTACTGTTCAGCTATTTTCCTCGACATTCGACAGAGTATGACACGAAGGTTTACTTTTTAAAATAAAGAAAATTTTACCGTCTTCATTCTATCTATTTTTAAAAAGTTATCTCTCTGAAAGACATTTCTATGTTAAAAGTAAAGATGAAAGATCAGGTATATACGAAATAACAGCGGGCATTCCACAGGGAAGCGTACTAGGCCCAGTGTTATACACCATTTTTACTGCAGACATTCCAGTCACAAATGATGTCACGGTGGCAACATATGCGGATGACACAGCAATAGCTGCAACAAGCCAGTCACCATCAGAAGCTTCGTTATTTGTCCAGAATCAAATTCACCTTCTTGAAAAATGGCTTACTAAGTGGAATATTAAAGTAAATTCAGATAAATCGAAACATATAACTTTCGCACTAAGGCGAGGAGATTGTTCAAGTGTGACAATATACGGGGAACAAATACATAAAGAAAATTGAGTTAAATATCTAGGAATGACTTTAGACAGGCGGCTGACTTGGAAGCAACACATTAAATCTAAACGAACACAACTGAAGATAAAAACTGGTAAATTATATTGGCTACTAGGACCAAAATCGGAACTAAATTTAAATAATGAACTGAGAATCTACAAGGCTATACTAAAACCTGTTTGGACATACGGAATTATGCTATGGGGAACAGTAAGCAAATCAAACATCGATATTCTCGAAAGATATCAGTCAAAAACTTCAAGACTAGTTACAGCAGCACCATGGTTTGTCACAAATAAAAATATTCGCAAAAGATTTAAATATATCCTCAGTACAAGAGAAATTCAAAGGTTTAGTGAAAATTATCTTCAAAGATTAAGTAAACATAGCTGTTGCGCTATTAGATGACAGCGGTGAAACACGTAGATTGAAGCGAGCTCATGTAATAGACTTGCCTTTTAGAGGCTAGTCTGCTTTTGTAAATATGAACATCATATGTATATAATGCATATAATATTTATCGAAATGTATTTGTATATAGTTATGTAGTTCATTAGCTACATAACTCATGTTATTTAGTATTTAAGTTATCACATTTGCTTATTGTCTTATAGTAGATAGATTGCAAATTTAAATAAATAAAAAAAAAATACTTTCGGCGCTGAACCCTTTATGATTACTTTTCATTTACATTACATTAAGGTGGCTCTTCATTTTAGTACATTAAGGCATTTCTTCGTCGAATCGACAAAATATAAAAGAAACATTTCTTGCGGAACAATTTTTAAGGTAAAAAAGGACCAAAAAAATTTTTTTATTTAAGTATTTTATTAAAAATTAAATATAAAAATTCTCTTTCGAAACAAATTTGAACTTTTTTTTAAATTTTGGTAACAAAACTTGATTTTTGCTTTATCAAATAAGCTTTTAACAAAAATTTGTCGAAATCCGGATAAAATATGAAAAAATCAACATTTCAGCTTTGAAAAATCGTGAAAAAAATCGGACAAACGAAAATGTATATTTAAAAAAAAAGTTTTTATATTCATTTAGAAGCAATCAATAAATAATATAAGAATGTATCATTCATAACATTACACACATGCGAGTATATACATACATAGTTTACATTTACGAGGAGAACAATATATAACACAATGTGCGGTCACACTTGTGCAAATTTTAAAAATTTTATATAAAAGTAAAAATCATTCTCATTTTAAATTGGCGGTATATACATATATGCAAGGTGTAATTTAAATAAAATTTTATTAATATGCACTTGTTAGAATCACTAAATGTCGATTTGCCATAAAAAGGAACACAAATAGCCAATATATTATATTTTTTCACGAGTGCGATATATGATAAAATATCTATGTACATATGTATGTATGTATGTATATGCATTATGTAATGTAAAGTAGCTGTAAACTTTGCGAAAATGTTTCAAGTCGTACAGGCAATATTAAATATCTTATACCATCATGAAAAACGCTCTCAAAATGCATTTGTAGTGAAATTGCTGTTGGACTTAATTGAATTCACAAAATTATAGTTGACTCATTTACGAAATGCTTATTTTCTTCGATGTCGTCTACATAACATGCAGAAATTTGCTATATTTAGACCAGTGCAAAAACAGTAATTTTTTAGGAAAAAATTTGTCAAATCGACATTTTGCTATTTTCAGAATAAAAAAGCGTCAAAATGACAAAAAATCGTCACATCTGGCAGCCATGAACACCCATAAAATAGTCTATTGATAAAGAGTAAATGATGTTCATCAATTAGACGAAGAGTAAGTTTCTGTCCACAGTCTGCTTTGAAATTGCAGAAATTTATATATTTTTTATAGATTTTTTCACCTACATCAAACTTCAAGTTGAATAAAGAGAAATGCAGAGAAATAGCGTACCCTCCCCAATTTTCTCACCTTCACGCCCTCAAAATCAAGAATTGGTGCAACAAAAATTGTAGTGGGGACTAACCATCCATATTTAAATTGTATGTATGAACTATGGAATACCTGAGAAGCGCCATCTACTATACAGTAGTAAAATAATACACGGGCAAAACAATCAAGTCATAGCATTTTTTAGGTGCGCCGCTACTGAACAGTTCTTCCAACAGATTCAAATAATGAAAGAATTATTATCAATATGTTAACGTACGCGACAGTTTTCAATAAATAGACAAAAAGTGTATGATGCACCGCATTGCTTAATAAAAGAGAATTCTTTCTACAGACCGAAACAAGAACATTAATGCTATACTAAATTGGGTAATAAAATCTTGCACTCTGTCATGCTAAATGATATCAATAATACAAGAGGTTTGACGTGGCAAAAGTTTTAGGTAATGGTAATACGGGTTTTACCACAGAGATTATCATACCACAAGTGTATGATGCGGACATACCGTCAGTTCGCATCGATATCGGCTCAGATTGTATACAACTAATTAAACCAATATCGATACAATTTCCGGCCAATTATAGATATGGCACCGCTGAAAGACGAATGTTGCCATTAATTCTGAGTTAAGCATCAACCGTCCACAAGATGCAAGGTTGCACATTTGATAATGCAGTCGTGTAACTACGTTCTCGGGTGTTTGCTCTTGGACAAGCCTATATAGCACTTAGCTGCGTACGGTCCTGAGACGGTATACGAATAGAAGAACTTAGTTGGTTAAAATTATCGAAAAGAGTTCCATATAAAAGTGAAGCATTAGATGAAATGATTGCGAAATGATTTATAAAACGATATTATATTCTAGTCATATACGATATTATTTAAAAAATAAATTATAATTAAAATCTGTCACACTAAAAAGTATGTTATAGAAAAAACTAAAAACACGCTTTTATAGTTAATATAACTAAAAATTATAAAATAATTCTTAATATACTCAAGAATAAAAAAGAAAATTAATGAGACTGGTGCAAAAACATAGAGTGATTTGTAGGACATTTTTAAACTAACTCAACTTTTGGGTATAAAACCAGTAGGAAATTATAACAATTAATATTGATATGATAATACAGGAGCGAATGTGTTTGAATTCCTTATAACTTTTTTATTATAATTTTTTTTGTCTTTTGTTTTCAGTATTTTGTAAAGAAGACTTGAGGAATTTAGAATGGAACGGTATATAATTGAACAACGTGCCAAAATCGTTGAACTTTATTTCAGAAGAAAATCATGATTTTATTCATAATTTAATTATGAGTGACGAAGACCATTTCCAATTGAAGGGGTTCGGTAATAGGCAAAAAGCGCTACGGAAAACCGAAGAGTAGTTCAACAGCTAGAATGACACCAACTTAAGTGTACATGTTGGTGCGGTGTTTCGTCGGAAATGATAATTGGCCTATATTGTTTTGAAAATGAACACGGTGTCACCGTTCAATCACTGGTGTTAGATATCGAACAATGTTGGAAAATTTTTTAAGGCCATCCGTGAAACACCATCCGCACGTATGTTTCCAACAGGATGCAGCCACAGCGTACACTGCGAGGGACACAATTGTCATTTTGGACCGTAACTACCAACAAATTAGTACAAAGTTACCGTTTTCCATTTCAGTTTTCAAATATTTAGTAAATAAAGTAAATTTTTATTTTAATAATTGTTTAATTTTTAACGTATATTCTTTTAGTTATATATACACAATTATGTACCCTAAAATTGCTTCGTAATTGTTTTTAGTTCATGTTTAATTTTTTTTAAAAAATTTCTTTTTATACGGTAACACGTAGAGCAAACAACTAGGCCGATTATGACAGCTGGAATTTTTTCGTCGTAATAGTGCGCCACACTGCGAATTTAAGCAACAAATTCGTTATGCTAGATTGATATATTCAATAATAATATGACGATGGCAAATTGACTCTGAAACCAGAAGAACACGGTATCAGTTCCCGTCCCGGTCAAGTCAAAATTCGTTTTTCTCATTTAATTGATTGCATTTCATACCTTAATTCTTTTTAATTACATACTTTTATATGTTAAAAAAAGCAAAACACGTCCCGTCATTCAATTGACAACTTAGAAAGACGTACTTACGATCGTAATGCAGAATACATGCAATAAAATCGAAACGGAACGCAAAATACCAAATTTGCCATTAAAGTGAGGTTGGGTAATGGCCATGGCTAAAGTAGTCTGCACGTTGACTACAAAACCAAAACAGACCTGGGTTCAACCTCAGTTTCAAACTAAAATTATAAAAAAAAACATCTTGCACTTTTCTGATGTGCATTAGTGTGTCTTTGTGTGTCAGTTGTTGTTAGAAGGTTTCAGTGGCGAAGGCATATTCACTGGTCACTGAACAATACCGGCTTCAGCTGATAGCAATCCACAGGCACGTCAGAACGCACTCCTTCGTCGGTATTGTGTAGTTCCGGTAGTAAAATAATAATAAAAATGGCTACTAAACCGAAGCTTCATCCCTGCTATAAACAAAGAACGTGCACAAGCAGAGCTGTAAAATAATTAATTAGGCATCACCTCCTGTCGTTTCTCTAACTATACCTTTCCTATAGTTCCAGCACAATGCATCGCATGTCTAGGGGTCATCTCCTGAGTGCTGGTCCCAGATAAAAAAAAAAGAATAATTGCCAGTACAATACGTATAAGATGGCAATATTGATTTTGATTGATAATTTTTTTAAAATATTTATGAAAAATATCCATACACACATACTTACATATACATATATTTTGTTAAAATGACTTTACGTAAATTTTTAAGGACAAATTTTAAACCTTTATATTGCATTTGGTATGGGGAAAGAAAGGATAGTTGGATAAAGACAAGATACTGTTGCAGTGCTTTAGCTGGTATCCTGAGCGGATGGCTGTTATACAAATTCATGGTTAAATCGTTATTAATATCAAAGGAATATGAAATCTTAGTGCTATCGATAATAATTTCAATAGTTGGTATGTATTGTGTGTGCGTATGTACGCATGAATGAGAAGAAATTGTTGCTTCTTTTTTTTGTATTGGTTTTGTTAGTAAGTGGATTCCTGTTTACGGATGGTGTTAAATGCATAACCCTCTTGGTATTTTTATCGTTATTTGGAAAATCGGGACGTAGTTATATGCGTGCTTTAACTTTTGCATTCATTATCTCTGGTGAGTTATTATATTTATTGAGCAGATTGCTATAAATCTTAATTGAAAAAGGTCCAATTGAAAATTTATCATCAAATACTGGGGAAATTGTACGAACTTTTTCCTGTTCTAAAATATTGGCCATCAATTTGACGCGCACACGTTTTGATTTATTGATAAAACCCTTCCAAAAAACCATAGTTCATATGAGGGACGACATTACAAAGTTTCAAAGTACATTTAACCAACTTCGGAATGTTACAGAGGAGCTACATAAAGAAGTAATGCTGGAAGATGTGAATGAAAATTTGAAAGCTTCAAATGCATCCGTATATAGAAATTACCAAGCGGATCAGCAATTAAATGAAAAATACATTGAAAATCGATATAAAAATAAATTTAAAATGCGCTGTCTTAAGCAACTGGATAATGGAAAAATCCGCTGTAGAAAGGCATTTGCGAATGCTCACAAAAGATGCTATGACCAAATGCCCTTTCTTTTAAAGACACTACTTTGTTGGGCATTCAAAGTGGATTTCTTATGTAACATCAATATTTTGGGTAATCCACAAAATATATGCAATCCTTCCGATGCAGTAGCAGATAATTTTGCTCAAACTTATGTTGAGTTGGTTTCGGCCGAACATGAAATTTACCAACCAGGCTCTAATGTTAAAGTTAATTATGAAATTTTAAACTCTACAGCAATTCCTGGAGTAAAGTAAGTCTTATTATTCTTTTAAATAACCAAAAATTATTATAATTAAGTTTGCAAATATTTTGAATTTTAGGACGGCTGAGGAAACTGCTAAAAGTGTACTGAAAGAGTTTAATATTAGAAAGCAGGTTTTTGATTCAATTATAAAAATACTGCAACAATTTTTAGGACTTATGATTGTGAGAATATTATATGGTATGTATCTCGGGAATTATTAACCGGTTTCAGTAAAGTTTATAGTTATACAAATATGGACATATTTGTTTATTTGCTCATGAAATAAGATCGTTACTTAGGTATTCGAATTTTTGTTCGAAAAATTTAACTAATATTTTCGAGTTTCCAATTTTCAAATAATAGAAAATAATTATAAATAATATTTATTTTTATATATATTTATTAAGCCTGAGGTCTGAGGTATATATATATATATATATATATATATATATATATATATATA